>VJMY01000625.1:0-42687 GCA_009869795.1 Neelides sp. FZ-2019 | reverse complement strand
AAAACAGCTATTTATATGACAATACGCATAAATACCTACTACCTATATAATTATGGATGTCAATTCCTGTTCCCCTCGATTAATCTGGCTCGTTCCCGGGAATTTTCTCAACGAGTTCCTAGACGCGTTGCCAGACATTATTATATTATGTAGCCTATCCCTCCCAGGAACATTAGAAAAGTCACCCGTTATTATAATAAATTATTAGACTGCCGACTATTAATTTATTAATTTTTTGATTATGGATTATAATTTAATAATTTAAAATAAATAAATCAAAAGTTTGAGTGGTTTGTATAATGTTTTATTGAAAATCTATTAAGCAGCATTTTTGGAGTTACATTGTTTAAAATGTTAATAATTTACGCAAAATACTTATGTATATAAATTTGTATATTCTTGTTAAAAATATATAATATGTAACGTCTTTAGAATACTTTGAATCGAAATCCTTTAACTTTGGATCTTTATCATTAATTCATATTTATGAATAATAATAGGTAGGTAGTTTAATTTGTCTACAATATATATTTTAAAAAAAGATGTCTTAAAGATGTGGAATTAAAGTTCAAGTTTAAATGTTCACATTCATAGTGTGATCACTTATATATATAAATTATTGAAACGATAGATATATTATAACCAGAGTTTTTTTCAAGAGGATAATTCACAAAATTAGTAAATATAAGAATACTATAATATGATCCTTTTAATTCACAATAAACTTAATCGTTTCTGACTTAGGCGGCTACAATTGAAAACAAGAAAGGAAGCTCAAATCTTCATATCACGCACACGTTTGGCGTTGCAACTCTTGCACAAGACATGGCCGTCCAAAGGATAACAACCTCGGCCTTCAGCCTCAGACCGAAGAAGCAATTGGCAATCCTGTTACAAAAGAAATCGTGCTTTATTTATTCTTCGATAATAGTTATAATAATTAGTAATAGTAATTTAAACTGGAATATTTATTTATATTTAAAAAAGTGAAAGAGTAATTTCAATAGTAATTACCTCGCATTTATAGCAGTTGACGTGGAAGCTTCTGTCAAGAGCCACAACGCGAACAGTTTCTTCTTTTCCAAGTTCCGGCATTATTGGCAACCAACACACGCTGCATCTTGGAGCGAATTTTCTGTAAAATTCAAAGATTTTTAAAATGTAAAAGTGGAAGAAAATTTATGTGTCAAGAAAAATAATGGTTTTTATAAAAACTAGATTCTCAATTATGACTTTTATTTGAGTCGGAAATTCATTTACTTGTGAAAGTCTTCTATACAGTAAATTTGATTTGCGGCATCAATGGTGAATTGAATTCCTTCAAGGCTCTTTTGACAAACGACGCATGTAAAGCATTTGGGATGATAGGGCTTTCCATTAGCTCTGAGGATTCTATCAACAATTGATTCCCCACAGACGCAGCATTTCTCAAGTCTCGTCTAAAAATTTAATCCACAAATTACCCAATGTCAAATTGTAAATTATATTTAATACTTATTGCTTATAATTTGTAATATTTCACTTTTATTGAATGAAATGATCATCCTATACGCCTATACCCAAACAGAAGTAATATCAAATACAATTGTATACAATACCCGATACCCCATGAAATCAAAAGCCCATTTTGGAGCGATTTTGTTTGCAAATATTGCCTGTAGATATCTTTCATAAATAACATACATACATCTATACAGGGTGTTTCTTTGGGTGCTCGGTTTTTTATCAACCATAACTTTAAAACGTTTAAACAAAGAAATCTTAAAGTAGGGGGACATGACGGGTAATATGATCAATTGTTATGTAGCAAACAATAATATGGTATGATTAAACCATTAAGAAACGGTAGCCTCTTTTCTTTGAGAAAACGAGAATTCCATTTCTCAATCATTATCAGTTTACCTTTCCTATCTATTAAATATGGATAACCGGCGACGGCTAACTAAAGACAAAAAAGTATTTATAATTGAAGAATTTGCAATAATCCACAAATTAAACATTATCAAATCAATTTAGGATATATAAAGAATATATTTGTTTATTTTTAGAAATATTGATTGAAAATTAAAAAAGTTATTGTCAATTAAAAAAAACCGGGCACTTAGGGAAACACCCTGTAGATAATGCGTACTGTGTAGGATTTTCTAGTTATTTAGGTGACGATTGTTGGCTTAAAGAGTACAAATGATTAAATTGTGACTAACCATGTAATCCTTTTCACAGTAAGGCTTCCCATCAATGTGATAAAAGAAGGATCTTCCTTGAAGAGAACAATCACAAACTCGACAAGTTAAACAGGCAATGTGAAACACTTGTCCCATGGCAGTACATCCTGTTCCTTCCCCAATGACCTGCTCGCCACATCGATGACACACACCTGAAACAGAAACATCATTCATGTTAACCATCTCCTATTTAAATTTCAAGGAAAAATAGAAAATCAAACAAGGAAATTAAATGAATTGAATTCAGTGTTAGAATATTTTTCACTTTCAACCACTTGAAAAGAATTGTGAAAAGTGAAACTGAAAAAATATAAAAAAAAATTAAATGACGCCATTTTTCCTATTAATATCACTATTGTTCAGTGAAAAATGAAATAAATAGAAAAAGTGAAAAATAACTTATATTATTAAATTTTAAGTTTAGGCACTCGTGGTATCGTGATTGTTTATCTCACAGGTTAATCAGGATGCAACTCAATAACTCAACCACCTTCTCTTTTGTGCCAATCTTTTCTTTTCTTTTGTCTTTTGCTGCCTGCTAATTTTTTAATAGAAATATTTCATCCCTTGGTAAATTTACGATAACTGCTAAGGAAATCGTATCTTTCGTCTTGAATTGAATGAGATTCTGGCACAGCCAGTCTACGAATGAATTCAATTTCAAATATTCCATTTCAATTCCATTGAAAAAAATTGAAATAAAATTTTAAAAAATTGAAAAATTGAATTCTTATACTTAATTTCATTTTTTTCACTAACCCTAAAGTGAAAAGTTTCTGCAATTTTTCAATTTTTTCCTTTTCAGTGAAAATTTCACTTGGCAACTCTGAACTAAATAAAGTAATAAATATTTAAATATGACAGGCTTTTGAATTTCTCAAATACCAAAAAACACTTCTTTTTTCCTAAGAGAGTTCATGAGAAGGTCGGTGAGTTCGTCGATTTCTGCCTCTTTGGAGGAACTCCCTGTTTTGACTGGTTGTTTCTCCAAGATCTTTCGCTGGAAGCTCCCAGGCCCCAACTTGGAATTGAGCGACAGTTGCGATGCGGCCCTGGGCACAATCGGCTCGTACAGACTCTCCATCACAGATGAGCTCGTCTGGTTAAACAGGGCAAATTGTAATTGTGGAGTTCGCCTCCAAAATTAATGAAAATTAATTACTTGAGAGTATGCAGAGGGGCAGACGTATCGCTGGTAGTCACTCCCATGTGTTTGCGAATAGTTGTTCCAGCTGGACGGCTGAGTCGCTCCGCGAAGTTCCGAGTAGCTCGAGCTGACTGGAGACGGGGAGGGGATGAGATCCACCGGAGACGCCACCAGACCATGGTGGTTCATTAAATTATGATACTTCTTATTCTCATGCTTCTCACTCATGGCTTTACAAGGTTTCCAAGGCTCAAATCTAAGAAAAAAATACAAGGTTTTTAGTAATCCAAATTTCATACTTATGATCAATAAACTAATCAATGACAAAAATCACATCCTATTTAAGTAATATTAAATTCATACTTGTTTGAAAAGGATATGTTATTTTTATTTAATTATATTACCAATCACAAATAAATGAATTTACTCAAGACACTTTAATTTTTAATAAAGTTCTCGTAGAAGTTTCAGATAATTTTTACAAGCTAATAATTGTCAATTTGATAGTTTAGATATTATATATTATGAGTTTTATCAGTAAAATTATTAGATACTTATAATAATTAAACATAAATAAAAAGGTTATTAAAAGTAAGCCTAACTGATTCGAAGTAGTTAAGTAGAAAGCGATGATGATGAGAGTGATGGAGGAACTGCAATGAGGCAATGACAAAGTTACAACGAATCAAGTTTAGTCAGTTAAGGAAAGAACAATCTTTTATCCTTTCAAACCAATCGTAAAAACTCGCATCGTAGATAGAACTCAAAGATTAAAATATTTAAATCAAGTAGCCCAAATTTTACTCAGACCATGAATCACTTGAACTTGAAATCAATTAGAGAAATGACGTGATACGTTTTCCTATATTATTATCATGCAAGATTACGAATGCTAACGCATAAAGATAAATAAAATACTTTCCTTGATAGCATTTGATAAGAACAAAATTGACAATGGGAGCGTGCATTTGTTTGCCTCTTCGTATCTCAATGAAATGCAAAAAAATCATTGCTCTTTGTGCATCGAATTTGGTAATTGTTAGAAGTCATTAATTGCAAATTCATCAAATTCTATTAGATCTCAAAATGAAATGATTGAAATGAATGAAAGTAGCGATAGTAAATCGGCCCAAGGTCGAACAACAAGAGTCCGGAATAAGAGTCAAAATTCCCTTACGTTCGGGTTGGGGGAAGTTGAAAAGGGTCGAGAAGTCAATTGCGATTCCACTATGAAAATCCAAGAATTTGTTTCCGAGAAAATTGAGAAATGTGAAGAATGCCGGACGGATTTACTTGTTATGTTTAGACTGAAAGAGAAGGGAGAAGGAATGCCTGATTCTCACCAGACTTTGTTTAATGAAGTGAGGAAAGTGAGAGGAATTGGTAAATACACACTGTAGTTGTCTTGTCGAAGGTTAAAAAAACCTCAACCCTCAACTCCTGACTTTGGAGTTCAGGGACATTGATAAGTCTGTGAGGATTCCTCAGGAAGCTCCTCTTCAATAATTCCCCACAACACGACTCACATCTGAAATGAGCCCAAAAGTCTTCCACTATATAAGTACATGATGATTAAAAAGTTCCTGGGTGGAAAAAGAATAAAAAAGGAGGATTGGAAGGAGACTTTCGTGCATGGAGGGAATCGACAAAATATCCCAGTGTGTGTGAAGGGCGCAACGTCGCTGGCGATGATGTCCAATGTTCATCGCCGCGAGGTCCTTCATCCTCGTCAATCCTTTGCTCGCATACATACTCCTTACCATTCATATTTGAGACCAATGAATCTTCTTCGCCAACCAATTCACCAATTAAACTAATTACGCTCTCACCTTACACAACAGAGGCTATTGATAATTTAATATAAATGATTACATTTTTGTAAAAAATACAGCTAAGGATTCAAAGGGGGTACTCAAGTTACGCATAGGAAGATTAACAAGAAATGAAATAATTTCAAATTCACATATTTTATAAACATGGACACGTCCATCAACGGTTTTTAATGTAATCAAATCTCTGGCAATCTTTGTTGTTTGCACTCGTCATTACATCTCTAAATAATAGAAACTCGATTCTTGGCTCCAAGTCTCTTGATAGAAAACAAAGGAGTTTGGAAATAGCTGAATCGATAAATAGCCACTTCCTTTGTTTCTTCTCATCTCATCCGAATTAGCAATTGAAATTGATTGGGTGAGGAGACAAGCCAGAATGCTGACTCCAAAGGAAATTTCCCATGCTGATGAATTACCATGACGCTAGAGAATTCGGAGACCTCCAGTTTAATCAATATGCAATGACTAATGGAATTAAAGCATAAATAGCTGATAAAGTAAACATTCCTTCTTGCGGTCATATGTCACATCTCGAGAGTCCTTTCATCTCTTCCAAGTCTCACAACAAGGCCAGATGACCCGATGACGTTTCTTCCGAATTCAAAGTGCATTTCTTTGAAGTGTCATGGGCTGAAATGGGTTTCTTGATCGAGGAGGATTGATGAGGGTGTGGAGGCTCGATCCGCGAAAAGTCTGTGAGTGGTGACTTCGAGTGCGTGAGTCTCCATCTCCTCTCGGGCAGGAGTCTGGGAGTTGGGTGGAGGTGCATTGGGTGGGAGAGGACGCCTCGTCGGACCTACGGCCGCTCCTGCCAATTGAGACTCCCTGAGTGCGTCCCGGGACAGAAGTTTGGGTCGCCCACGTTCGTCGGACCGGTAAGAACCCTTGACCCCACCCAAGCACTTACCATCCACCCTCATCCACATTCCTCGATGGGACGGCCGAGTCGCTTTCAACTCCAAGACTCCCCTGTCTCCTCCTCTTTCACTCCCCAGTTAAGACTTGCATCGTCCTCACTCACTTTTACTGAGGGTTTCCTCAGAGAGACAGAGAAGTCGTGGCTCAGCCGGCACGGTGATTGGGAAACCAAGAAGTGTGAACTCTGATCTTCTTATCTCCTCCCCTTTAAAATCAGAGTGTGAATTTTCCTTTGTTTACACGATTAAACACCATTAATGAGTCTCGTCAAGTATTCCCATCAGAATATTTCCTTCTTTTTTACTACCTACCTTGTAGTTACCAAGTTGTAGATATATTCCTTTGGCACTTCATATTAGCCTGTGTTCAACTCGCATCGTAAGATTTATCTAATTAACTTCATAATACTTTTTATATGTACTTGAATGCACATATAGCATAATATGGATATTCTTATACATAGATAATTTGTCAATCTTCTATTTAGCTATTAAAAAGTCAAATTCCATAGTTAATACTAAATATTTTAAAATCTAAATAATTATAAGACCACTCAATGAGCTTCATGTTAAAAGTCGTAGTTTAAGAATTTAAAAATCGCTCATTGTGAACTAAGCAAATATTTAGAAAATGTTAACGAGCGATGATTAGCAATCTTAAATTACTTAACTATTGAGATTAAACTGCGACTGAAATGTCTCGCAAAATTTTTATTTGTCAAAAATTAAGAGATTGAACTTTTTTTTACAAATAATCAAGAATCATCATTCTTGGGTCACTATAATTTTGAGTAACTGACTTGTCAATTATCTATTTAGTCATTTTCTAGTTCAAGAATATCAGTTATAAATGGAAACCCTCCTCTCGTTTGTCTTTCACTATATAGTGGATAATCTGAATAATATTATTTATGACAAACTTAATGTTAACATAATTTATACCAAAGAATATATTATCTTCAATCCATCAACTAGCTTTAAATTTGAGTTGTAAATGGAAACTCCCTTTAAACTGTGAAGATTTCCTATTTAAATAAGGGAATGCCAAATGATGAAATCATAATTGATAGGTGTAATTCACCACGGAACCATGAATAGAGACTTCCATAAGTGATTTTCTTTGGTTTTCAGGGTCATTAGAAATTATTCTCAAGATGTCTCGGTGTTACGGGTGCATGAAATATGGTGTCATCTACGTCGCCTTCATTTTCATGGTAGGTTTTTTAAGGGCGATGATGGATTTGACCTGACAATGAGTCTGGATTCTTGTGACACGCAGGCTGTGGGGATTGCTCTGACTTCCTTCTCGATTTACCTTCTCGCGAGACAAGACACGTACTTGGGCCTGGCCAAGGACAATGAGTTCTTGCGCTACGTCACGTATTCGCTCCTTGCTGGAAGCCTGTTACTCCTGGGTGGGATTCTCGGATGCTGCGGAGGACTCAAGCAATCTTCTCTTCTTCTTGGACTCGTAATTAAATACCTTCATTCTGTAGCTTTAGAAACAGGAAGTTGATCTCATTGTCAGCTCAACCAACCGAGATATCCCAGGACATAATATGGAAAATGTGATAGGAATAAATATGATAATAATTCCATAATATTAGTAACTAAAGGAATTTCACAAATTTCTAGTCTTCAAGTATTTTCCCAGTTTTTCTTACTCGCAAAATAAGCATCTTTTGAAAGAAAGAACTTGTCTGACTCTGACAGAAAAACAAGTCCCTGCGAAATGAAGGATAAAATGAAAGAATCATTTGAGCCCAAAAAGTCGCTTTCGATTTATCCTAAGATTTCTTTAATTCCTTCAACAGTTTTTCGTCATTGCTCTCCTGATCTCGCTGGCTGAATTGGCCGCCGGCGTTTACTTCTACATCCACAATGATGAATTCGCTGACTACTTCCGCTCGCTGATGACGAACTCCCTTCAGAACTTTTACGGCCCGGACCCCGACATCACGGCTGGATGGGATTTAATGCAGAAGGAGGTTCGTTGTGCTTTTCCTCTGGTCTGGGTGAGGAGAGACGAGGGACGTGAGTGTTGACGTGAGTGTTCTTGATTCCAGATCCAGTGCTGCGGAGCCACGAGCTACAAGGACTACATGGAGACGAGTGGAAAGGGCGGGAGCGATCGGATCGTGGACATGACCTTGAGCTCGCAGCCCCTCCAGCGCTTCTACGTGGTCCCAGCGTCTTGTTGCCAGGAAAATGTGTCTCTCCAGGAGTGCGAGAAGTCCAGGACGATCACGACCGACACGGAGATAATTCCTTTTGGAGGCCACACAACCCACACGGCGCTCTTCAAAGAGGTCCGTTCACCTTTGAGCATTTCTATTCACCCACGAGCTCACGGCCGCATGAGCCCACATAAATTGAGTCCAATTGTTTTCCAGGGCTGTGCTCAGAAGCTCATCGACTCCATGATGGAGAACATGCCGTTCATCATTGGCGTCCTCATTGGCATCGGCTCCCTTCAAATCCTCTGTCTCCTCTTCACCTGCGTCCTCGTCTGTGCTTTCAGGACCAGGAACAAGCGGTCGTACAAAAACTGAGCTCATTCTCCACATGTAAATCAAACTCACATCCAATTCAAAAACCATCCTGCCGCATTCTAATACGACTAAACAATAAGTAAGTAGAAGGGGTCTCCAATCACGGACAAATTCTTTTGACCTTTGACGAATCCAATGACGCTTGCGGCTACATTTGAAATTCTTACTCTTTGTAACCGCTTTGAAAATATACTAAATACATATGAGATGAATTAGATTAGAATTAAATTAGAAGGCAGTTCCTCTTAAGAACTTGACTATGACGACTATGAGGTCAAATGTCTGACTAAATTCCAAAAATCCTTTGCCTCGATGTATTTATTAGGAAGCTATATATATGTATGTATTAAAATGTATTTATTTATCTCTGGTAATTCTAATTTGGTGTATTATGAGATTATTCTAACAAGAAACGACTTTTCAATGACACCTTAAAGAAGAATTAGCCAAATATATCTTTCTAGTTTGAATTGAATCAAAAAGAAAATTGAGCATTTACAAAGGACAATAACCCATTGACCCATTTCTTTTACTATTTCTACTTAAACCCCCCAAAATTATTAGTTAAATGAAAATTAGAATATCTTTGAAGTATTAAGGTTGTGTCTTCTCAACTTACAAGACTTGGAACTTAAATGTTTATTGTTTTCGGGTATCCAATGGCTGTACATCTGCGTTATTTCTCAAATGAACTTTTGACGTGGAAAACTTAAAAATGTACAACTTAAAAGTACTCATATATAAATAAGTAATACACTACTATTACTTACTTTCAAAAAGAACTAGTATTTAGCATAAAGTAATTAAATACAATCTTATTGTTAGCTTACTTGAGCACCTAATATTTCAACGCATAGTTAGCAGAAAGAGTAATTTAGATTTAAACACTTAAAATATAACTATGAAGTATCTTAAATAATTAAACAAATCTATTAAGGACGACATGAAAAATGAATAATGGCTTAATTGCAGTCTAGTAATTATACCGTTAGTTTACTATTATTATTAAGAGATTTATATTTATTATATACATAAAACTAAATATGAGATTTTTTTTATTATCTACTTAAATAATCACATTTTTTTTATTTTCTAAGGATTTTTATGTATTAATTACCTAGATAATATGCATATGTGTTTGTACAAGATCATCGACAGGAACATCGCAGAGCTACATAAATCTTAATATTCTCATAAATGTATCTATGCCGAGCTCCTTTAACTCGTTTACACTTATTAAACCACAAATTAAGTTTCTGTAAAATATAGTTGTTAGTTATACAATTATTTTATCAATTATTTTATCAAATGTTAAAAAAGGTTTTCTCACATTTCTCATGTTGTTTTCCCTACATCTCTTATTTTAAGTAAATTGAGGGTAATTATAATTAGTTTAGATAAAAATATAAATTCAATTAACACATTTTTATACAATACTTAAAAATTAACTTTAATTTAAGTATTTGTTGAGATTAGAAATGCTTTTCATGTTCAAATAATTAATTAATTGCCCAACAAGGTTAAATAATTGTCTCTCTAATGATGAATTTATCCGAATGTGTTTTGTAGAGAAGACAGGGTTATTTAGACCCATGTCTACAGTTTAAATAGATTTAGGTTAGATTGAAAAAAGGAGCTTTTTGTTAAAAAAAAACCTAAGGTGTAAATTGAATGATTCCTAAAACAGGCTGATAGGAGCGATATCCATTCACATTGAGATTCTTGCCTTTTAATTGAAAGCTGAGAACTTAATTTTCTTTTTTAAGAATCGCAAACACATTCTGACGTCCTGAGTCACTCATTTTAAAATTTTCAATATTATATTTAATGAATTTATTCAAGATCTCGAATCGAAACCATAAACTTTGCCAGCAATTCCAAATAGTCGATGAGTTACTAAAGTATAAATTTGAATCCAAAAACTTTGTATTTGCATTTTACTTTATTGTCTAATCTTATGTTTTTACATTGTAAGTACGTACACACAGATAAATTACATTTACATGTAGTTATTTAAAAGTTTTTTAATTTAGTCAATTTACAATTTACTAGGTATATGTCTATATATCCTTAATCCTGTCCTTCAGACTTTCTCCAAAACTAAAACTGTATTTATGTTTAATTATAAAAATAAGAAATTAGTTTGATTAGCTCTATAAATTGTGAATAGGCACTTGATAATTAGTATAATTAATAATAATGATAGTTAATAATTTACTCATGGCCATGTGGGTCTTTCTAGTAATAATTGGTAGTGAGCTAAATGTAATTAATACCTTCAAGAAGGTTCATTAAATACAATCAGGCCTCCTTGGAGGCGACAAGTGAAGAGATTTTGACTCTGGGCAAGGGAAAGAAGCCGAAATCCTCAAGACCTTGAACTTGTGTTGAAGACCAAGTCTTGGTCCATTGCCTCCATCTTATCCTCCATCATTGGAAAAAGCCCACGCATTTAATTAATTTGATTTGGACCGTGTGGGCGAAGCTCGAACATACTTCGTCCTTCTCTCATCATTTTCATTTCTATCATTTCTCTTCAACCAGAGTTAATCGACTTCTCACATTGCGTGCGCGTATAGTTATTCTCCAAACTGTAATAATTTGACCAAAAATATAGAGTTATGACCTTATTCAAAATTCGGCCATTTCTTATATATCTCTATATAGACTGTTTTGTAAACCAACCTTGTAAGCTTTTGTTCATAACTTGAATTAGTTGATGATGATTTGAATAAAAAAAAATGATTAATAAGACCAGACGCGGCCGTTTTTCATGAAAATGAACATATTTTAGTCAACGGCGGCGGGCGAGCAACGGTTTTTTTCATTTACTCTCTTTAAAAGGAGAAGGCAATTAGTGATCATCAATAGGAGACGTGAGGATTCTAATGAGAAGTTGATTCTCCTCTAAATAGCTGACTCGACTATGTTGATTTGCATAATAAATGAATGTATCTCTGCCTCATCATGTCATCATTCATCATACAGACTCGCCAGCCGTTGCCTAAATCTCCTCAACCCACCAAAACCTCGCTTAGCAACCTAAAGCCCTAGCCTATTCTAAAGCCCATCAATAATTAACTCTAATTATTATTATTATTATATATATATATATATATATATATATGTGCACAAATTTCCAATATATTTGTACATGTTGCATCCGCATAGCATCCTTTCATTGCATACAACAGACGGTGAGCATATAGAACTACTTAAGCAACACTATTTTGCCCTACAATTCTTGTTGGAGATGTACTTACACTCATGCACAGCCGCTGGTGATCTACACTCATTGGAAAAATTGTTGATCCTATTGGAATTTCTAAGGAGTCTGGACGAAATTTGGCTCAAGTGACGCGTCCCATTCGGGCCCGATATGCCGATCAAACATGGGATTTAAGCCTTAATAAACATGTAATGTAATGTTCAAGAACTTTCTTAAAAAAATACTGGAGGGAGAAAGCACGAGTTTTTTATGGGCTTTGTATATGTATATGAGAGCTGAATGGGAGCGGACTGACTTTGTGATTTGACTTGTCTTGGCTGGGGTAATCCTCCTGGCATTAGGCCACAGTGTTCTCGAAGTCATAGGTCATCATAGGTCATCTCGTAGTCAATTAACAGGTGTCATCTTGGTGGTCGGAGTGAGACAACGTGACGAAACGTGTTGCTAAGGAGTGAGCAAGCGAGGATTTTAAGGAAGGACAGGGAAGCCTGCGACTGCTCCAACGAGCATTTGCCTTCTGCCTTTCTCCCTTTGTCAGTTGGAGATTGAGGGGAAAAGCACGCAGAGGCGAGAAAATATAGCGACCCAGACAGACTCCCGACAAGGGTCAAGCGAAAGATGGAGGAGGAGGACTCCTCTGACACGGGGACGAACTCTTCCAAAGAGAGAGGAGATGATTTCGAAACGAAAATTGTAAGCTCCATTTATATATATGTAGTATAGATAAAGGAAAAGCAACAAAGGCCTTTGACCTCACTAACAAACGCCGATCCTTTATGCCTTGCTCACCGGTAGAATGAATTTTTAGATATTTATTCACAATGACAAAGATTTTAAAGCCCGTGAGCTTTTTCACCACATAATGTCTTTTGCAGGAGAAAGACCAAGGGCGACGATTTGACTTTTTGCTGAAGCAAACAGAGATTTTTGCACATTTTATGATATCGGCAAGAGACAAATCCCCAACAAGTCCGTTGAAAGTTAAACCGGGAAAGGAAAAGGGTCGAAAGTCGGAGAGAAGAATCTCAGAAGCGGGAGAGTGAGTTTAATTTAGAATCATTTTTGTTCTATCGTTGACAACGACAGTCGTCGTTGTGTAGACGTCTTTTATTATATCTCCTTTCAATTAAAGTAGATATATATATTAAAAGTATGGATATTAACTATTTTATGTGGCGTTATAATTTCTCCTTTCTCTCAAGTCATCGTCACCGAAAAACTGAACAGGAAGAAGATGAAGAACTTTTGGCAGAGACAAATGCCTCACTCAAAAACATCATTAGTTTTGACGAAAGTCCGCCTTTTATTAAGAATGGAGAAATGAGGGATTATCAGGTTTGCTTTATAATTTACTTTTTACAATTTATATTTATTAAAAATCTGAATATCTTTTATGAATATTAAATTTTACATATAATTTATTTAATTATCATTCAGGTTCGCGGGTTGAATTGGATGATTTCATTATATGAAAATGGAATCAACGGAATATTGGGTATTTTGAAATTTATAAATGTAGTAAAATAGAATTAACTATAGTTCATTTTAGTATTTAAATAATGTGAATTTGAAATATACATAGTTGATATAATATTTTATAAATGTAAATAATATTTAATATTTGGTTATTATTTTTTAGCCGATGAAATGGGTCTTGGAAAGACTTTGCAGACCATTTCTCTTCTTGGGTAAGTAATTATAAAATTACTATTAACGGTTTACTTATGAAATTTTTATAAATATTCACAACAAAAAGATATTTTAAAGTATATGAAATTGCATTGAACAGGTACATGAAGCATTATCGAAGCATTTTGGGTCCACACATTGTCATTGTTCCCAAATCTACATTGGCTAATTGGATGAACGAATTTAAAAAATGGTGTCCGTCACTCAGGGCTGTTTGTCTCATTGGAGATCAAGAGAGCAGGGTAAATTTTATAACCAATTAAATCACTTGGGTATTACTTTGACCAACTGATAAATTAAATGATTTGACTCTTTTGTGAAGGCTACATTTATTCGAGATATTTTGATGCCTGGGGATTGGGACGTGACTGTGACATCTTATGAAATGGTCATCAAGGAGAAATCCGTTTTCAAGAAATTCCAATGGAGGTATCTCATCATTGACGAAGCTCATCGAATCAAGAATGAGAAATCCAAACTCTCGGAATATGTTCGAGAGTTCAAGTCGACTAACCGACTGTTGCTCACCGGAACGCCTCTTCAGAATAATCTTCATGAACTTTGGGCTCTTTTGAATTTTCTTCTCCCTGACGTTTTTAATTCGTCAGAGGTAATTACCAAAATGATTATTATAATCTTTAATGCCAAGAAGCTAGGTACTAAATTTAAAACTTAGTCGTAAGTCGTAAATGTAATTTCGTGAACTAATTTTAACATTTATTTTAAATAGGATTTTGATTCTTGGTTCAACACGAACAATTGCTTGGGAGACAATGCTTTGATTGAACGACTTCACTCGGTCCTTCGACCTTTTCTTCTTCGTCGACTCAAATCCGACGTGGAGAAGAAACTTCCTCCTAAGAAAGAGTTGAAAATTTACCTTGGCCTCAGCAAAATGCAGAGAGAATGGTAACTACAAGACTCAATGAGTGAATCTTTATTTGAATACTTTAATAATTAATCAAAAGCAATAAATCCGACATGATAATTTGATTACAATAATTATTTTAGGTACACAAAAGTCCTCATGAAAGACATTGACATTGTGAACGGGGCTGGGAAGATCGAGAAGATGCGCCTTCAAAATATTTTGATGCAGCTTAGGAAATGTTGCAATCATCCGTATCTTTTCGACGGAGCCGAGCCAGGGCCGCCTTACACCACTGACATGCACCTTGTGACCAATTGTGGAAAGCTCGTGATTTTGGATAAACTTCTTCCTAAACTCCGTGATCAGGGCTCGAGAATTCTCATTTTCAGTCAGATGACTCGAATGCTTGACATCCTTGAAGACTATTGTCTTTGGCGAGGACTCTTGGTAAGTCAATTCACATTTTTCTCATTCTCACTCCCATTCAAGTCGAGCGTAGAAATTCCAATGATTGATTTGTTCCTTCATAGTATTGTCGCCTGGATGGACAAACACCACATGAGGAACGTCAAGTTCAAATTAACGATTTCAATGATCCTGAGAGCACCAAGTTCCTGTTCATGTTGTCAACTCGTGCTGGAGGTCTTGGAATCAATCTCGCCACGGCCGACGTCGTCATCATTCTCGACTCGGATTGGAATCCTCAAATGGATCTTCAGGCCATGGACAGAGCTCATCGTATTGGGCAAACGAAGCAAGTACGAGTTTTCCGTTTCATCACTGAAAACACCGTGGAAGAGAAAATTGTGGAAAGAGCTGAAGTGAAACTCAGACTGGATAAGCTCGTTATCCAACAAGGTAGTACAACAAAGAGTATATTTTAATTATATACCTAATTAACTAAACAGGGTTGTTAGACAAGGTTTTGACTAAATACCAAATATACTACTCTATTTTGTATTCGCTTTTAAAATGATTTTTTGGTTTGAAATACAAATACCCCTATTAGAAGCCCCCGGCTTCTATTAATTTTTTTACCTCAACCCCCGGCTTCTATTAGAGATACCGTTTCTATTAAAAATTTTCACTTTGACGACTTTTACCCCCGGCTTCTAATAGGGGTAATACAGTAAGTGCATTTCTGATGGTCATTGCGTCACCTTGCGTTTTCTTGATCATATTTATACTTTTATTATTATATGGGATATTATTTAGGTAAATACAAGTATGTACTTATGTATTATAATGTATATATTGTATCTGTGAGTGAGATAATTTCCTGGGTGAAATGAGAAAATTGGGAGAGAATCAGTAAACGTATGCTTATGAAAATCCATGCTAATTTAGGAATGCCAGTTGCGTTTAGAGAGGGTGTTATTTAATAATTAACTTGGGTGGTTTACCGAACAGCAAAACCTCCCGCGCCTCCCAGCTTCCTGATCTCCAGAGGGCGTGATTAGATCAGAGTCGCTATTGTCGTTAGATCCTTCAGTCAGAGTGTTAGTTGGCATCTTCTCGCCACCTCTTCTTTCGTTTTTTCTCATTTTTACCCTCTCGAAGAAAATACCTAGAATGTCTAGTATAGACGTCAAGACTTTAATCTTGATAGGAAGGCTTGTGGGTATATATATTCATTTTCCCAAGAGGGAACGCTATTATTAGTAATTTCCTTCATTTCCCTAATTTTTCCTCTATCTAATCTATCACTATGTTGGTTGTTCATTTCGCAGGACGGCTCGTTGACAGCAAAACGAACCAATTGAACAAGGACGAGATGCTAAACATGATTCGGTTTGGAGCTGATCACGTCTTTGCGTCCAAAGACTCTGAAATCACCGACGAGGACATTGACACCATTCTGGGTCGGAGCGAAGTGAAAACCGAAGAGCTGAATGCAAGACTCGGTTCGCTTGGGGAATCTTCCTTGAGGAACTTCACCGTGGACGCCCCACTCGAGTCCGTGTACAAGTTCGAAGGAGAAGATTACCGGTATTTGAATTAAACACTTTAAATTCCTTATCTGCTAGATTTCTTCAGGACGAAAACTTACTTGATGATGTTTTTTGATTATTTTAGTGAAAAGCAAAAGGCATTCGGCATTGGCCATTGGATCGAACCACCGAAGAGAGAAAGAAAGGCCAACTACGCCGTTGACGCTTATTTCAGAGAAGCTCTAAGAGTCTCAGAGCCAAAAGCTCCCAAGGTAAACTTGACCAAATCCAATGATATCTTCACTCTGGCATGAATTAAACATTAATTATTTAATTATATTCGTCAAGTCTAAGTCCGTCTTAGCTCAAACTAATTGGTGGATTGTAATTAATAATTAAAAAATTAATTGCAAAGGCTCCACGACCGCCGAAGCTCCCCATTGTTCAAGACTTCCAGTTCTTTCCACCACGGCTCTTTGAGCTTCTTGATCAAGAAATTTACTATTATCGAAAAACATTGGGCTACAAAGTCCCGAGAAACCCCGAACTTGGCTCCGAGGCCCCCAAAGTGCAACGAGAGGAGCAAAAGAAAATAGATGATGCAAAGCCGCTGAACGAGGAAGAGCAATCTGAGAGAGACATTCTTCTCAACAAGGTTACTATATATTAATGTACTTTATATTTAATAATTTAATGCATGTGTATATAAATGAGCGAGTCCTGCATATGAAAGGGTTTATCTTCATCTCAACTCCACAAGTTCCTGTTCACTTTCCTCAATTTCTAAAGACGCCCCAGCGGTGTGCGGTCATCATGAACGTCCCCTTGTACAATTTTTATGAATCAGAATGAACCCTGTGTTCTGTCTGTCAAGGTGGACTTCTTTCACATTGTGTACACTGCATCAATCAAGATTACATTGCATTCTATTGCAAAAATAGGCAATCAACCCAGCATTCAGCAAAAAATTTACAAGACATAAATATAATTTAATTGTCAGGGATTCACAACCTGGACTAAGAGAGACTTTAACCAATTCGTGAAAGCCAACGAGAAGTACGGACGAGACGACATCGAGAACATTGCCAAGGAAGTTGAGGGAAAGACGCCTGAAGAAGTGATCGAGTACAGCGCCATTTTTTGGGAAAGGTGCCACGAACTCCAGGACATTGATCGCATCATGGCACAAATTGAGAGAGGCGAAGCAAAAATCCAAAGGAGAGCCAGCATTAAGAAAGCACTGGATGCAAAGGTAAAATCCAACTGGCCCAGCTTCACTCCAAAGCCCCAATGATTAATTCCCAATGCATTTTGTCTAATGACCTTTTGATTTCATGACAAGATGGCTCGATATCGTGCTCCTTTTCATCAGTTAAGGATAGCCTATGGGACAAACAAGGGGAAGAATTACAACGAAGAAGAAGACAGGTTCCTCGTTTGTATGCTTCACAAGCTTGGCTTTGACAAGGAAAATGTCTATGATGAGCTGAGGATTTCTGTGAGGTAATAAGGAAGCAAATAATGAGATTCTCTCAAACCTCGCTTAATTTTTCAATGGCTAATGAATAATTTTCTGGCTTTCCAGAGCTGCTCATCAATTTCGATTTGACTGGTTCATCAAGTCGCGGACGGCTATGGAGCTTCAGCGGCGTTGCAATACGCTGATTACTCTCATTGAGCGAGAAAATCAGGAGTTGGAAGAGAAGGAAAAGCAGGACAAGAAGAAGCAGAAGAACAACTCGAAGCCCATCTCCGTCCAATCTTCAAAGGCCTCCGAGGGGAAAGGGAAGAGGAAGAGCGACGCAGCTGGGCCTTCCAACGAAGTCACCAAAGCCCAAACTCCGAAAAAGAAGAAGAAGTCCACAGGAGCCGACTAATTATCCCCAGCATTTGGAATCATTATTCACCATCCCTGGTTCCCAATGAGTATTCCCTAAATGGATATTTAAAATACCAACTGGCTATTTACTTAGGTTTTAAAAATTAAGTGTCATTGAATTTCACTTTAACATAAAATGGATTTATTTGGTAAATTTTACAAATTGTGAGTGATTTGTTTTTAATAAAATTGGCAGTATTTGATCTCTATATACAGTAGAATCCTTTTATAACGAATCCGGTTACAGTGAACGAAATTCTTCGGTTCCTTGAGATTCATTATAAAAGGATTCTACAGTATTCACTAGAAAACTAAGAATTTGACTTTACACGTATATATCTTTGTAAGTTTTGTACATTTTACTTATTTGTGAATATTTTAAATAGTCATTTAGCTTTCTTTTCTTTTCATCCGACTCTCTCATGTTAGAAATAATTAACATTAAGCAGTGTTTTAAAAACATTAATCTTGTTTATATTTTACGAAAACTTGACATCAAACTAAGTTATGTATATAATGGTTATCTTATGTTAACTAGGTTAAGGGTAATTAATCATTATACTTTTAATCTTCCACTTTCTTAATCTGATTAAATTAAGATTTAAATTTTAAAATTACAATATGAATTTAAACACATTTGGTTAATTAACAATATAATTTGAATAATAAAACCATTAATTGGGATCGTCCTTTCGTTCTAAATATAATCTTTGTTAATAGGGAACTGTTCACATCTTTGTTTCCTTATAAATATATTATGTATTATACTTAATACTCACTTAGGGCATGCTTCTGTTTATACAAATACGCTGAAATCTTTTTCCTTAGCACTTAACATAGCAAATCACCTTATGTCGGTTTCAATTTTAATGTCTGGAAATCAAATGATTTTGTATATTTATTTAATGGTAGAAACAATTTATTCGCAAATACACAAATTCATTCTTATTCATCATATCACTAAAGAAGAGAGTCTGTAACAAATGTATTAAACTCATAGTTCGAATTCCTGGGCTTGTCAACTAGACTTACCTCTGCTACCTGGATGATAATTGAAGGTGAGTGAATGTGTGAGTAAAGTTCTTTCGTTGAGCCCCAATGGCGTGAGAGGGGTCTGCATCGGTTAGCATCGGATTGGTACATTCTGTTGCCGCTTCCCTTCAGCTTGACAGCCAGCCGCTGAAAGAGGAAAAGAGAGGAGAATTTCAACATAAGGAGGACTTGCCCTCCTCATGGTTCAAGTTCTTCCCCTCGCGCTTCTCCAACGACCAGAACCCCCTTTAATTAAACATACCTCTTGGGCCATTAAAAGTGAATTGTGTAGTAGTGAAATTATAGGAATAGAGAGACGATTCATCTCCACGTTGCCGCCGCTGCCTCTCGAGACCTTCCGCACTTTCATTGTCCACGAGTGTCAACTCGAGGTATTTGAATCATTTGAATCTCAACTTCCATAATTCCTCATTCTCCTTCCAAGCTCATTTAAAAGTGTAAGAAAAACTCGTTCCGCTAGTGTGGAAGCTCATCGCGTAGTGAAATCGTCATGAGTTTGAAGAGACGAGTCTCAAGGGTTTTTTCCTCTTATGAAATTCACTCATTCACAGCAGCATGAATTAGTTGAGATAAGGAGTTTTATATAATTGGCTCCCATTCACTTATTTATCGAACCTTCAAGAACATTTTTCGCGAAATAGCCTTCATTTTTTTTATTCCATTGCGAAAGACTTCACATTATTATAACTTTTTAAAATTCTCTGTATTAGTAATTTTGCTCTGTGTGGTCGGTCAGTCTTTTGATCTCGATTCACTCAAAAGTCAAGACGTACTCGTAATTTATTCCTTTTTTGCTAAGCTGTACAAAATCCTTTCTTTAAGTTCATTTCAAATTTGAGCTTAAGCCTAGTAAGTACGAACTTAGCTATCTTTTATTTATTTATTTAATTTCATCATTATTCATCTAAATTTTACCCAAACTGTTGTTACTTTCAATTTAATATGAATTGGTAAACTTACCAAGTTCAATGTTAAGAAATGTCTACAAATTAACAGCCATTATTATCTAAATCTATATATTAAATAATTTTTCTCTATTTTAATTTCAGAAATCCAAGAATGGGGAGTGAAAATTCAGAGAGTATGAGTGAAGAATCACAAGGCTTCATAATAGACATCATCAACGAGATCATCTCTTCACCTTTAAACATTGTGTTAGTCTGTGCAATCGTAATTTTGGCATATAAGATCCTTCGAGGCCGTCGAGACGGCGGCGACGAAGGCATCGTTGCTCCCACGCCGTCGCTCCCCAAGATGAAGAAACGGGACATGACGCTCCAAGAACTCGGCAAATACAAGGGATCTCAAGAAGACGGCAGAATTCTCGTTGCCGTCAACGGAAAGGTCTTTGACGTGACGCGAGGAAAAAGATTTTACGGCCCAGGTGCGCCACTCTCCAATCATTAAATAATTGGATTAATTAAGACTCCTTTCCAATGGATTTTACTGTATGTGCGTGTGATTCGTAGGCGGGCCATATTCTTCCTTTGCTGGTCACGACGCTTCGAGAGCATTAGCCATGTTTGAGACAGACCTTGTGAAAGATGAATACGATGACCTCTCGGACTTGAACAGCATGCAAATGGAGTCTGTTAAGGAATGGGAAGCTCAGCTTGCAGGTATTTGAAAATTATTTTTCCCTATTTGATCATTCAATCTAAACTGTAGTAATTTATATTCTAGTTCAAAGGCTATTTAACTCAATTTTAATATATTTCACATTAATTGAATAATTGTACAATAATTTTAACTAGTATAATTTGATAATAATACTGACTGTCTTATTTAACTAATTTAAATATTTGTTTTGATTAAATAGAAAAGTACGACTTTGTTGGTAAGCTGTTGAAACCCGGCGAGGAGCCTTCTAATTATTCTGATGAAGACGAGGCCGACGAGAGCAAAGCCGACGAGGTGAAAGAAAAGAGCAAAGATGACTGATTTATTTTCTTATCCCTTTCCCTATCCGATCCAAGCCAAATCGTCTTCTTTTACCTCAAACCTCATTAGTGAACTTCTAACGGACCTTTCCTAAGTATCCAGTGCAGTGCGCGAAAAATTTATATGAGCAAATCTTATCACATTATTATTAAAATGCTAATTTTATCATGTATATCTAATTAATATTTAGGAATATTAGGAAGATGCTCTTCAAAAAAACCATTACATTTGTTCCAAATCCAAATAATGAAGTGTATTTTATCCAAGGAAAGGAAATAAAGAGTGAGTTTTTAAATATATTCATGGAGGAACACCAATTAGCTTATAAATCTACCTTATACTAAATTAATACCTTTATGAAACATAAAATAGAAATATATATATCTACGAGTGTCACGAATAGAAAAAATATATTTATCAGTATGAATCAATCCCATTTCTTTTTATCACTCTCTGTCAAAGAGCAACTTGCCTGTACATTAAAAATACAATTACTATTACATACCTGTCTAATGTTCTGATTACAATTAACGAGTTTAATTGCCACTCTATTTTTGAAAACACGGTGTGTATGATTTGAACGAAACTTCACATTCACAAGTAACAAGCTCATAACGTTAAACAGATGGAACACAAATAGATAAGAACATGTCTAACATTTCTAAACTTAATGATTTTAAAGAGAATGATTATTTTAAAGGAATATTGGCATTCCGTTCTTTTATTAATTAAGTTTTTATCATTTTTATCATCACCCTCATTAAAAATATAATATTAAATAATTATTATATTATATTAAATGTAATTAAGCTTCTCAATTTTTTGTTTTATACAAAAACCGTTTTTTGCATTTGTGTATGATATCCCAATAAAACAAGAATATCTTCTCCATCCTCATTCATCTAATTAGTAGATGTTTTATTGGTTGAAAGGAAAGAGATAAAACATATCTTTATACGATCAATGTACTTCACAACTTTCTCGTGATTTTTCAAATGTTAAATTAATTCATAAGTAAAGAAGTTACTTGACATAGGCATAGATTAAAGAGTTAAATATAAATTAATTTAGTTAAATTAGTAGAATTGGATGGACAGATTATAATATTGATTAACCATACGAATCATGTAAATGTCTGATTTAAATATAAATGAAGCTTCTCCAGATTATGGTTGGGATGTATAATATGATATATGAGTAATCATGTTTTTAGTTAAAATTAATTTAAAAAAGTATTAAAGTAATTTAATTTTAAAAATGATTTCATTTCTGGCGCCGTGTCATGCGAAAAATAATTACAATTCGAATTTAACAAACAATTTTCATACTTTTATTGTTTATAAAATATTAACATTTGCTTTTCTCGTCGTAATGTAAATATAAACTTTAATCTCTGAATATGTTTACAAAATAAACGATTTGCGGTTTGAATATTTCAAATTTATAAATTAAATGCATATATTAAATATTAATATGGATAATTTCGGGCTTTACGGTCGAAAAGTTACCTATTACTTTTTAATAGAAAGATTTAAAGCTTTTTGAGCATGATCAAATTAATAACTAATCACTGTTCCTTGTCGTTTGGCGTTGAATGAAATAGAGGGACGAAATTGGTCTTTTGGGGACTTGGGTTAAAAAGTTGAGGAAAGTAAAACCTGGGATTGTAATATATAAGCCTAGTAAAGGGAAAACAAACTTTAGTTTTGCACTTGATAAACCTTAAAATGAAAGAATTCTTTCAAATCTTATGTTTGTGGCCAAGGACCAATGGTTAAGATGAATGAATTCCTGTCATGAGTATTTATTCTCATTATCCTGAAATATGGTGAGGCCTGGTTAGGTATTAAAAACATCAAGGAATTTAAGGTTTTGAACAATGAACTTGATATAATTAAAACAAATTAACGCTGGCTTTTTAACCAGACAGATTTTTATTCAAATATAATACAGAGCACTATTTTGTTTGCCAAAATGATGCTCTAAAAGTCGATAAAGGTCGTTTTTAAAAGGTCTATTCTAGACCTTTAAAAAAAATTGGAATTCGAAATCATAGCTTCACCATTGTGGCCTTGGGGTTAGGGCAGGGAACCTTGACTGGGGAACTTGTGTGTAAGTGAATAATTTCAAGACGAAATGTAATCTTGTTCCATGATTATTTTGATCATGATTCGAAAGGTGTAGGGAGTTTCAACCATAGGAAATTTTAGCCCAAACCTAATCTAACTTAATATAAACGAAAACAAATTAATTTAAACTGGTATTAGGATGTTAGAAGATCATTCTCTACCATTGGTGAGGTGAGGTGCAATCACCTCATTTCACCTCCTTATTAAGGAGGTTCAGTCACAATGAGGTGATCGCACATCACTAAACATATTTCTTATTCTACTTAAAATGAATTTCAAATTACTAAAAATCCAATTTCAATCAACTTATCTTCTTCAACATAAATACTTTCATGCATGCCAAAGATCCAGAAGGACGTTTGAAGAAAGCTTATTCTCAATATATTATTTACCTATAATAGTTGAAACCTTTAACCTAAGTATATTTTATCAATATTGATTATCAGTATGTCATAAGAAATCTAAATAAAGCTTAATATTCTAATTCTAATATTCTAATTCTAATATTCTAATTCACCTCCAGAATCCTGCAACAAGACTACAATTCGTCGGAATTTCTCATGGAGAAAACACTGAAGGCCAATATGTAAATGTGAACAAAGGATATAATTGACTATATCGCTTGATCCCAATTTAATCTGACAAATAGTCTGGGAATAATAAAACATTTAATTAGCATAATACACCCTATATCCTGGTTAAAATTTTATGAAAACTCATTTTGTTAATTAAATCATTCAAAATTAAAATGAAATAAACTAAAGTTAAATATTTAATTTAATCAACCATTTTTAATGACAAAATTAAATGAAAATATTTGAAAACAACCAACCTTTTTCTTTTTTCCAAAATATTAAAAAAAGAATACTTGCACTTCGGTTTGAACTTTAAAAAAGTCACAAGCATACATTTTCCTTAAAATTGACTTTAATTTAATGTGCGATATATTCATAAAAATATGGACTAAAGCATTTACTATAAATAGTAAAGTTTTTTCTAGTCTTATCTCGATTAATCACATAATTTATTTCAAGTATCAGAATATATATATATTAACAATAAATATATACATATATGCTGATGAATGAATATTTTATATAGTAAAAGAAAAAATGTAAAACCTAATATACATTAACTAAAAAATTAAATAAAACAAAAAACTTTTTAAACTGTTAAAAAAGGCTTCCTTTATATCAAATTATAATTTTAACTATAATTATTCAAAAAATTGTAATAAATATATGTAAACCTTTAAAAAATTTATAATACTTTTATATAGATAAATCATCTATTAATTAATTAAGCTTAGTGTTTGAATTAAAAAAATAATATAAGGTGATTTTGATTTCATTCTGCAAGGAGAGTTTTAGTTCATAATTAATTCATGTTTAGAAAATATTAAATATTTAAAAATCTTCTTAATTCAATTCATTGGTCTAAAGTCCCAATTAAAAAAGCGTTCCTGATGAGAAATATAAATCCTAAAAAATCAAAATTGTTTAAATATCTCATCAGTTTATAAAATTGATATTCCAAAGAAAAAACGTTTAATTATTTATTCCCAAAAAGTTCCCTTATTGTTAGTGTTGGTTAAAAATCTAATTTGTGATATAGCTCAAATTAAAAAAGACTCAACGATAAATTAAGTGATTAATAGTCGACTACAACACTCATGCATTGTAAGTAATAGGTAACTAAAAAAGAGATCAGATTTTATCACAAAAACATAGCCACTGCTCACTAACAATTAGCAGCAGAGCTCGAAGGAAATGATTATAAATACAAACGAGACAAACCCATTTTTGAAGACATTCAAGTGCAAAACTAAATAATTTGAAAAAAAAGCAACTCATTTGCTCTCCTTCTCGCTCGTTCGAAGGATCAAGCTTTTGAAATACTTTTCATAAGCCCTGTCATCATACCGTGATTGCTGCACTTGTTCCACCGGTTCTTCAAGATGTTGGCGATATTGATCTCGTCTTGGCCGCGGGTTGCCCCTCCTCCTTCGATTGGTGAAGAAAGGAGGTCGCGGAGTTTCGACGGCCCCTCGGTTCAACTCCCAGTCGTTCAAGTACCCTCGCTCGGTCCGATAGTTCGTAAACGCTAAAAATCATTATTTGATTATGCAGAAATGGCAAGCATACTTAGGAAAGTGAAACAAGTAACTTCATATTTTCCACCCAATTTAAAAGTAGGAATGTATTCAAGTATTAAGAATTGGAGAATTGAGTCAGTTTTTGAATAACCTTCTCTGGGGCGCGAGTTGCTGAAATTAGAGTTGTAACCTGGATTCGATTCCAAGGTATGATGGTAATGCGCGTGCTGCTCGTTGAATCTGACCTCGTGCACTTTTCTGTAATTCTCAATTATCTCAAATACATGTTATATTATTTTCTATTTAAATTGTTATTAATCCTTAAACAAACTATGAATATTTATAATTATAATTTAATTGATCATGAAATTAGAGTTGTAACCTGGATTCGATTCCAAGGTATGATGGTAATGCGCGTGCTGCTCGTTGAATCTGACCTCGTGCACTTTTCTGTAATTCTCAATGACTTTGCCGTTATAGTCTTCATTTGAGATCTTGGTTCTCTAAAGCCAAAATTCATTTTTAATAAACTTCTCATTCATATTCAATTTAGTCGAGAGAAATAATTCGAGGGTAATATAATAAAAATGAGTAAAAGCGAGTTTCCAAAAGTACAATTTAAAAACCAACCTTTGTTTCAGGCCCTTGTGGGTCATAATCTCCAGGTCCAGTCCTTCCTCCCTAATTTCATGATCAATTAAATTATAATTATAAATATTCATAGTTTGTTTAAGGATTAATAACAATTTAAATAGAAAATAATATAACATGTATTTGAGATGATATGGGTATTAAATTAATAACCGTCATGTTTTCAAACACGAAATCGAATAGTCGAATTGATTCCAGCTTCCGTCTTGCTGCCATGTACTTTTTCTCTTCACGAGCAATTTTGATTTCGTATGGCTCCTCAGAAGTTGTCGCCGTTCTAATCTCTATGTCTTCTTCGATATTCTCATTTGGTTGAGATTGGATCTCACTATCATCGCTATCATCCCTTTAAAAATAATTCATACGTTTGACGTATTAGTGAAATCAGAATAATTGGAATTAAATTTAAAAGGAGTAAAAGAGCTGAAAGTGACCTTTCTTCAATCAACCTCCGAGGATTCTTGATCTTGGCTCTTTCCCGATTGTCTCTGTCATCCCGAATCAACTTGTCCCGTTCTCGCTTACGTAGTGCCATAAATTCATCGCTCATATGTTTAGATTTATCAAAATCAACCTAAGACAAATATAATAATCATTGAAAAAAGTATTGCTTCATATTATGATAATTGTTAAAAATAATCAAATGCTTTATCAATCAAGTGGAATTAGTTAAATTACTTTGATTAGGGCCACAAGAAAACTTCTGCCTTGGTCTTTGGTCAAGTAGGTTCCTCGAAGGGCATCCATGGCTTTGACAAAGCTCATGTAGTCTTTGTATTGAATGTACGCATCTAACATGGAGTCGTTGGAGTACGAGAAGATGTTGATCCCAGAAGTTTCCTTCTTCATGCGACTCCGATAAGGGTCTAAGGCCGGAATGTCCACGGCCCTGACTTCCCCAAATGTCTCCCAAATTCTTTCAAAGGTCCGAACGTCAAAGCTGGGATTCTGCTCATACCTAGTCGGCTTCGGGGTGAACCATTTGGCCGGGATGTTTTGGATATGAATGGTATCAGGGCGCTCGCCGGCCTTCATCTCGTTCATGTGCTTCGCATCTCTGAAGAAAGTGTCCCAATCGTACTTGGAGGGAAAAGGCACCTTCGCCTCAGCCACTCGGATCTTTAATGGCAACTTGAAACCCGTGGCTTTGATACTCTTTCCTGTTCGAATCAAATGAAAGTCAAGTTAATTAATCAAATTAATTAAAAAACATAAACATGCAAATAATTAATAAGAAATATGATTAAGGTTAAAAGACCTTCAAGGCGAGCCAATATTGTTTTCAGCCCTGCTCGATTCTGAAGATCCCCCTCGAATCGAACAAACTCCAATGTACTCTTGACCACTTTCAAATAAATGAAGGTTTGAGGAGCTGCAAGGTCTCTGATCTTCCTCATGAGCTCCCAACTCGAGATGCTTTTCCCTCCGCTGATCAGAGACTGCTTGACATCTGGATACTGGACAGTGATGTTGATCCTCGAAATCGACTTCAAGTAGAGACACAATGGAGTGTACAGCGGAACTAAGGGCTCCGACGTGTCCACGCATTCGTGTATAAGACTCGTCGTCGTCACTGTGCTGGACAATGGATGCGGACTCGCCATTCTGCTGGACAATGAATGCGGACTGACACCGGGTGTCTGAGACCCACGAACACGAATTGGGCAAAAACTTAGTTTGTTTCAGCTCATATAGGACTTTCAAACCATGCGATTTCCACCTGGGACTTTTCATTGGAAGAGCACGGCATTTTGGCAGTTTATAAACCTTTGTAAAATTACTGGGTGAAAGTAGACTTTTTAATTTTTTATATTTTTAATCAATGTTCATTATGCTCATCCTGCTCATTATTACCTAATTTATTGTTCTTTCACGTTTTCATGAATTAAATGAAGGTCAGACTTGTTTAGTTGTATAATTAAATTTATTGTATATGCATATATGTATTTCGAAGAGAAGAGCGAAAATAGTTAAAATATAATAGGGTGGTGCTTTATTTGCGCTTTATTTTTAATAAACATTATCTATTTCATTTTATAAACGATTTCTAATATTTCTAATATATAATAGAAGTTAATTTAAATGTATTAGCTGAATATGGGATGCAATTCGTTAACAACGAGAGTTTCTCATACGTGAAGTACTTTGCGCTCCAAGTTTGTTTCTTCGCAAAAGTGGCAATGAATTGAGAAAACATTTTAAAAAAACTCGTTTAAAATTCAATTAATTCGCCAAATATCACTATACTCTTTCTATGTTTTTCTAATAGTTTTTGAAAAACTACGTTATAGCCAACACAAAAACTCTTATTTTGCATAGTTGCCTATGGAACAGCTTAAGTTATCAAGTAGGTATATTATAGAGATCTGTCTAACCTTGGTATTCTCAATTCCTTAAAAGAATTTAATTTGCTTAAGAACGCATTTGAGATATTGTTGTAAGAAAAAAAGCTCAATTAATACACCACCCTATACATTATTGCATATATATTCAGTTTATAATTTTTAAAATGTTCAAAACTCCATGTTGTTCATGTGATCGAAAGCACCAAACATCGGGTCTGAATCGTTCATTAGGGTAGGAAGAGGACGACTTGCTCCATTGTCCCCAGCACCTTCAGTTCCACGTTCCAACTCCTTCAATTGAATCAATCAATTATGAAATTAATGAGAATTGGATTAATCAAAACATGGATAGAATGAAAATGAGAATCATTGAAGCTGACTTGTATTCGTAATGTGAGTCTTCTATTTTGCTGCTCCAGAGATTTGTTTCTGGACTCAAGGGACCTTCGTGCATCTTCATCGGCTTTGAGGAGACGAATGTACTCAACAGCGGCTTTGAGCGTCATTCCTTTACTCGCCTTCACTTCCCCGACTTCCTCGTAAAATCTGAAAACGTGATTATTATTTAATTCCAAACTAGTTAATAATTTGGCTCTCTACAGTAAAATCGGCAAGTACAAAAATTATTTTTATAATGATTATATAATTAGAACTTATTCTCTCGAATCTCAAACCAAATGAATGGATTTGTGAAATTTTGTAAATATTAGGTTCAATTGCCTATCGGTGGTTCTTGGAAGGAGCGTCCGAATTTCTTGTATCTGATTATTAATTACGACTCGACGTTTCCTCTCGATGATGTTGTGGTTGTCTTTCTTTTGTCGGTCCTTGGCTCGTCGAACGATCTCGGGTCGTTGTTGGCCACATTGGAGGCGGGCGAGGACGTCGGTGAGCGACTCGGGCTCTCCGTTCTCCATGCTGAGGATGTCTTCAACCACGGACTCATCGTCGAGAGATCCGCTCCCGACAGAGGCCGTGAGAGCCGGCGGGGCCGAGAGAGTTGTAAGCTCAGGGAATCCGCCCCAGCCCCCGCCTTCGCTTCCACTCAGGTACTCCTCGACCTGCTTCAGCTGCTGTTGCTCCAAATGGAACTTCGTAGGGTTCTGAAGCAACGATTTGACCTGAAAAAACAATTTTTAATTCAATTTTACTTTGGACGAATTAAATGTTCAGGGAGTAGGAGATCATATTTAAATTGAGGCAATTGAGGGGATTAGTGAGGAAAGGAGAGGAAACCTATAGTTTAAAATGGACTCAATATGTTCATACGTACTTCTAAAACTTCATTCGGGACCGACGAGACAACAGGTCGTTCTGTTTTGACTGGAAGTGATGGAATTGGCGGACGTAACTCTGTGACTCGCTCTCGTTCACGAGCTTCTTCCTCAGCCACCTAAAATGGAGCAAAATGACATTTAATCCTTGAAATTTTTTCCTTGAGTTCAGGTTGACTTTCCGAACATGCCAAATGTTACATTTCATTCTAACATTTTTAACAATCATTTCACACACCTAGCTACAATAATTGTACAAAACCGCCGGATTTCATCGAAAATCCTCGCTGTCCCTTTGAGTGAAATGTGGATCTGAATCGTGTCATTCGCCTTACCATCACATTCCCTTCTTCAGCAGCGTCTTCAGGATTATAATATTCAGCCAATGTAATAGGGCCCCTCCATCGCTAAAGTCATCATCAACCCGACACCCGCCATCAACTCCTTCTCACCCATTCGTCACTCTTAAATGTCTTAAATGACTTTCTTCTTGAAGGTTAATTAAATCTATTTTGAAACTATTTTTAGATTTTGTGTACTACAATGTAACATTTGACCAACCAATATGTTCTTAAAGTCATCTCATCATAAAATAGGCAAAGAGGTTCGAAATTAGGAAATTTTGTCCAACAAGGCCTCACCTGGGTCCTCATTAATTCTAGTTTGAATCTCCATCGCGTGACGGACTCGCTGGTCTTGTACGATGAAACTCCACCGCTGCGTCCCAAACCCAGACCCCGTATTAGTCGAGAGGAAAAGAATAATTGAGATAAATTTTAATCATTGAAAGGTAAAGGGGTGGGACATGTTGGGTTTTTTACGTTTGAATCAGCGGTGCCTCGGCCGAGTTCACTCGGGCAAAGTCATCGGATTGAAGGGGCCAGGCAGAGGGCCGTCGATCGTCAAAAGTTAAATTAATTCCCGAATCTGGTTTGCCCCCGAACCCGCCCTTCCCTGACCCCGTCGAGAGCTCCATGGGGAAGAACTGGAGAGGGGAGAGGGCGGTGGGAGTTGCCGGGAATTACGAGTCAATTGGCTCAATTGAGCCACCGCCTTCCCTCACTTCTCCTTCAGACTCGCAATTCTCCTCTCTGGGCAAGATGGGACATTCCCGATGGACACCGACTGACCCGCCGAGGTCCCACGCCCTGGGTAACAACTCCCCCTCGTCCACTCCTCAACTCTCCTCAACTTTTCTTACTCAATTAGCCAAGTTGGACTATGAGGAAAAGGAAGGAGGAATCGCCGTCAACGCCCGGGATCCAGTTCGGGTAATTGCAGAGTCCTCGACTTGGGCCTTCGTCGAGGCCCGCGGGTCCCTGGGTCACATCCCAATTTCATTCCTTCACTTCCCCGACTTGGCCGACGGGTATTTGAACATTTTTCTCCGTAAAAATGGCATTTCTCCGCATTAGGTCATCGTTTATTTGTGTTGCACATTAGTCAGCCTCATTGTCGACAAATGGGTTGAGGAAAATGGTTTTTCATTTCCGCACAGGGAACGCGGGTCGGTCCTGAGCGAGGTGAATCCAGTCCTCCGGTTGTGGCATGGGGAGTACCGCCGACTTTATGTCGTAAGTCTCCATTGACCTCACGGGGCGAATTGAGATGACCCTTGTCTGCTTGTTAGACTCGAAACCCCATGTTGGGCGAGGTGGAGAAGCGGATCGGGGATCTTCACGAGCTTCGACGTCGCCTCCTGACCCCGGATTTGCCCTCGGAGGGAACGCGAGAGCTCAGGAAGGAAATCGCCACTGTGATTGACAGTGGGAACAAGTAAGCCTCTTTGCCAAACACCTGTTGCGCTTACACGCACGTGGGTTTTTTTCATACCTTTTTCACCCTCCACTACCTCTGTTTACCTTCCAAAAGCACATGGCTCACACTCATCCCCCTTCCTTCTCGGAATCTCTTCGCCAACTTGACTCCCAACACGACACTCAAGATCTCACTTTTATCCCAAATCATTTAACTTGAATAGGTTCTTAGCTAATATTTTCAGACTAATTGTTACCACACAATTAGTCAATATTTTTTTATATCTAATTAAGTAATTCTGCATAAATTGTCAAATCAAATATGAGTCCGTGGAAGAGAACTTTTCATCCGTGCCCGTGGTGAGAAAAGGGAGTGAAACCAGACTGACTAAACTAATAATACTTCCAACATTTCACACATCTCCTTATTAAGTCATGAGAAAGGGCGAAGATATTATGCTTTTCTTTGCTTCAGATAATGCGAATTTTTCCCCAAGTAATGCAAAGTAATGCGAAAATTATTTGGTCAAAATATTGCAATATAATATGCACTTATACATTTTTCTTTTTATGCAAGGACTTTCATTTTAGGCTAGCCTATATCAAACCTTTAAAAAATAACATTTTAACGATTTATCAAAATCTATCTGATTTTTTAATGAATTTTTATTTTTAAAATCATTAAATCCAATATACAATCCAATATCATGCCCTTTTTCGATTAGCAACTACCACTTGATAAACTTTCAAATAAAAAATGAAGGTATTATTTAAATCATGCAATGATTTTAACATGTTCTCACCATTCATATAATCTTGAAATCAAATTTGAATTTATATTAAATTCTTTAAATTGATTTTATAAAATAGTTTTGCGTTCGTTTTTAAAAAAAACTCAAATAAATCAATTATATTTTAAAATATAGTAAAAAGACGCTGGAAATAATTGATAAATTGAGTATATTTTAAAAAGTAGTTATTATTTATTTCAATTCAAATCTATTATATATTAAATTAAACAGTTTAAATACGTTTAATGTCTTATTTAATTCTTCCTTATTGAAATTATAATTTTATTTTAATGTTCGGCGTGATAAAATACATTGAAATACGAATTTAATCTCCAAAAACTTTCAATTATGCACATAATGCGGAATTATGCGGAGATCTCAAATAATGCTTTTTAATGCTATTTATGCACAACATATATAGCTTAAACGCCTTGAAATTTAGTGATTTGTATGCATCCTAAATATCAGGAGGGCGAAGAGGGCAAAATATTGACATGCACTATAATGCGAAATATGCGATCCTTCGCCCTTAATGGAGGAACAATGTGGATCTTGGAATGTGATGAGACCTTCCTCGGTCACGAAGCTCACGAGTGTTCTGAACTGCTCTTGGGAAAGAGCTGACGAGGAGATCGAATTGAGAAAAATAATTTATTTGACACTTTCTCTTCATCCACATTTACATTTCAAGATGTCTCAACAAAGAACCTTCAAGGGCTATTAATTAAATTAGAATGATGACATATAAAGATTTTGTTATTCATAACTCAGCATTTATAAATTGATATCGCAATCATAGTTATGACTAGCGATCAATTAGCTTCGCAAATAAAATTTTATGACGTTAAACATAAAGAGTTAAACTTAAATAGAATAATGTGATTGTAGTTTGCTCAAATTGGACATGTGTGTGAGAGACGAAAGAGGAGTTCGAATTGATCCGTGCAAAGCTTCAATTCTCAATTTATTCCGATTACATGTCTCGGCGTCTGATAAGCTCAAGAAAGAAAAGGTTATTCATTTCACTTGACAATGAGACAATGTTCCAATTTAATGACAACCCAAATTTATGAGTCAATTGATTTGGCCATTTAGAAAAGATCCTCAAAAAGGAGTCGAGATGGTCATGGAAATCCTGCGTTTCTGGTCACATTACGCGTAATTAAATGGCGGTAAATTCATTCATTTTAACTAATTGCACTTATATAATTATGGCTATTTGTATACATAAAATGATTATTTAACTAAACGCTATTTTTAAAAAATTCTCATTTTTATTCATGAGGGTTTTGAATAAAAAAAGTTTTTTGTTTATGGATTTTTTGTTTCAAATGTTCCTTTTTGATAGAGTCGTTGATCGATGCGAGCTTAATTTTTTCCTTTATGATGGAAACGAAGCGTTCACTGAAAGCGCCCAAGGGATTGTGGAAGCTGGTCCTCAGTTGAATCCACTTCCGATCCCTCTAAGATTTCTTTTTACCGTATCGTTTCTTTTTATTTTATCAACTTAAAAACTGAACTTTTTTTGTAATTTACTCTTGTGTGGGTGATTGAATTGATTTGAGCCTTGATGTGGAACCATTTTGTAGGACTTGAGCAAGAGTGATTTTGACCGGGGCAAAATTTACCTTGTGGTGTTCGTGGTCCGAATTGGCATGATGGAGCCGCGCGACGCAGATGCCAAGAAAGAAGGTCCCTTTGGTCATCGATGGCGCGAGTCGTCGCGCCCGCCATTTTCTTCTTCCGTTCAAGAAGTCCGGAGACCCTGGGGTGTCGGCGTGGCCGAAGTTACCGATTATTTCAAAAATCCTCAACCAGGGCCTGAAGAACTTTTAATCATTCCATATTCATCGTAATTCCCAAACAATCAATCAATTAAGGGTCCAATTAAATCTTTCTTTAATTAAAATGAGTTGTTGTACAAAGATTCGAACAAGAGTCTCTGACTGGGACTTTAAATAAGATGCTGACGAGTACAAAAGACAATAAAGGAATGGGGCCTTTTCCATTTTCTGCTACGATTTCCCTTGTAACAAATCCTGAGGTTTGACTACCAAATGAGCTATCAAGCTAATTCTAATTCCTATAAAACTAATTCCTACTAAATAATTCAATAAAATCATCTTAAAAAGTTAGAATTTGATCCTCCAATTTGGTTTTCAGAAATTGAGCCCGGTTTTCAAAGGGCGTAAAATGGGATTCCCCGACGTGATTCTCCCAGCCGACGTTCGAAACGAACTTTATATTCGCCTCATGCGCGGCGAGTTTTCCAAAGGGAGCAAAACAACAGAGAAGAATGTGGAAGCGCGTGTGAGCGTCCACGACAAATCAGGATCTCTGATTCCCAATTTCCCCATCCATCGCTCCGTCGTCTACTACCACGACGACCGACCCAAGTGGAACGAAGTATTCAGAATTCCTTTCCCGCCGGGTATTGACGATTTTTCTGCGGCCCACCTTCGGTTCTCCTTTCGACATCGCTCGAGTTCAGAGGTCAAGGACAGGGCCGACCGCCCCTTCGCAATTGCTTTTCTCAAGTTGAGACACACAGACGGAACAGCCGTGCCCGACTCCACGCACAACCTTCTCGTTTACAAGGTATAAGGGAATGGAATGCAGTGGGCTTTACGGATTTTTGTTACGGATTTTTTCTTGACTAATTAAATGTCCGTATGAATCCCAAATGAAATTAGTGATTGAATGTTTTGAAAAGGTTGATGGGAAACATTGGAAAGACCATGAGGCTTCTTACATCAATTTCCCTTCACACCGGGATAATAAAAATGGCGAGAAGATCGGACCTGTCCCGGGCATTTCCCTTTCTCACAAAGACGGTTTTCAAGTCTCGACTATTCTTTGCTCAACGAAATTCACGCAAAATGGTAATTGAGTCCTTGGGAAATAATTTGCGAATTCTTAGCTAGTTAGGATTTAGGATATCTGAGTCGAGAATGCGAGTTAAATTTAATTAATCTCAAAGATGTAACGAAGTACTTGTTCTTGTTCAGCTCATCTCCTCGAACTTCTCCAATGGAGCATGAATTTGAAGGAGATCGTTGAAGGGAACGAGAGCGGTTCAAAGCGGCTGTCGAGGAGCAATTTGACCTCTGTGCTCCTCGATGCCCTTCATGTGGTCCTGGTCAACGTGAGTAAAGTGAGTGGAGAGGAAATCGTCAAGTTTCTTCCGGACATTTTCGACGCCCTGTTTTCCATCTTGGTGGATCCAATCGAGTCCCTTCTCTGCGACCTTTCACCTCCTCCCTCTCCGCACCCTTTGGATCCGGTCAAAGTGGGAAAATGCGACGAGGCCGTTTTCGATTGTCTCCTCCAAATCTTTTCGCTCCTTTTAGAACCAAAATACGAGAATTTCGACTCTGTCGTCGCACTTTATATCCGGGAGGGATTTTCAGCAACGTTGGCTTACAGGTTAAAACACAATGATAACATCCATTTTAATGATAGCTCTTGGTATTACTTAATTATAATTTACTAAAAACCACACCAAAAATAATTGATATTGATAATTGAATAAGATAATTGATGGTTTGATTATTGGCTCAAATTGTAATTTGAATGTTTGAATAGGAAATTGCTTGCTGAGCTTTTGCGAGCAATTAGCAAAACGGACAATGCTGCCAGGATTTTGAGCATCATGAAATGCATCAAATACTTTTTCAAATTCATCATCGCGTCTTATGAGATTCGAATGAGATTGAACGGGATGGAGTAAGTTCAAGCTTTGTTCATTCCATAATTCTGTCGAGTCTCAATCTACTAATTTAATTAATTAATTAACTTAACTAATGCTAAAGAGTCGGGGCGACGCCAGACGAGGAATACGTGGCCGATGAGTTTGAAAAGGCCGTGAAGGCCATTTTCAACGCACTGAGCGAATTGCTCTTGCACAAAACGCCGATAACCGTGACGGCCCAAGGCGGATGTCTCAAATACGTCGCTGGGTTGATTGAGCCGCTCTTGACGGTCCTCTCGCCGGTGCGTCTCTCTAACATGTTCTTCGAGCTCATCCACGTGGTCCAACCGCTCTTGACGCGTCAGAAGTTGGCGACGATTAGCGACGTGGTACGGTCTGGACTTTTCCTTGACGCGGACTCCCGCACGGCCCTCCTTCCTCTGATTTCAATGAACATCAAGACTCACTTGCCTGGGAACGATGGGGAAAATCGACGGAAGTCACAGGACAATGTCCACTCGAATAAAAAGCTCCTCAAATTACTTGGGAATGACATTGGGAATTTCCCGAGACCGGCTTCTCAACAAGCCTCCCAGACAGATGAAGTACAATAATTACACTTTTGATGAGCATGATTGAAAAGACGAGCAAAGTTGGTTTCTTTGCTGGTCGAAGTCGTCTAATGATTTTCTCTTTTCTAGAAACGAAAATCTGTGGAAATTTTGGGAGAAATTCTTGAAATCCTGAGCAGACCAGACATTAAACCCGAGTCATCAAATGACATATCCTATTTGGCACAAGTAAATTGCCCTCAATTAATTCATTATTGATTTAAGTCAGTTTTTGATCGATTTTTATTTTCTTGTTAATTTGACTAAATAAGTGATATGCATTCTTTTAGATTCTTCTTGAACCAATTCTTTGGTCAATTAATCATATTACCGAAAATGATCCTTTTTACGTAAGTTCATGAGAATATCTATGATGAAATCCTGGAAATAGAATGAGATTTACTATAAAGCCCTCAATTTGTAGACAGAGATGGTGACGATTCTCCTGGCTCTTCTCGGTCACATGACTCCTCATCACTACGTCATGCTTTTCAAGAAACAAGGGGATTCGCTGCTCAAATTCATTAATTTCGCGCTTTTCACTTTCAAAAATTTCTTTACGAATCCACCATTTCCTTCTAATTGGCTCGACATGCTCCTCGCGTCCAATAAGTACAAACCCAAATAGTATTCTATAAGTTTCCTAATGCATCCTGAGGCTAAACCCTGCCCCGTTCGAGACTTTCCTCCGTATTTTCAAACCTTTTGATTTCCCTAATATGTGAATTTCCAATTGAATACTGAAGGAATTTCTCAGGATTCTGTTTGGTGGGTTGGAGCAAGTGGCAGAGACGTTGAAGCTCTCCTTCTCAGATCCGTTCGAAAGGGAAAGTTGGCGTAATTTGTTCCTCTCCATCGTATCCTTCCTCACCCAGCCGAGTCTCCAACTCGAGAACTTCGAGGTGCGGAAAAGGTGCGAGATTTTGGGGAAGTGGGGCGACATGCGAACTGGCGCGGCGGATTTGATCCGTCTCATGTGGTTTTCCCTTGCGGAAAAGAAACGGGCCGAGTTTGTCCCGGGACTCGTTGGGACTTTCTTGGACATGGGGCTCGTTCCCCAGAACCACTTGCGTCTTCGCTCCATCCCCATCTTCTTCGACATGATGAGACTCGAGGGAGGGTTGTTGAGGGACCCCGTCGAGCACGAACTCGTCTCGCGACTCGTCGACCTCATCGAGGGCGGCCGTGGCGACCGTGGATTCAGGGACGCCTTTGTGGAGACCATGACGGATTTGTGCGAGGAGTCGCGGGAGCCGCTCGGCCCGCTATTAGCCCGACTTGCGCGACTCTTCGATCTCCTCTTGGCATACCAAGAGGTCATTTCAGAAGAAGATCCTGGCAACAAGATGTCATGCATTGTTCAACTTCTTGTAAAAACCCTTAATGCATTCTTCAGACTAGCCATTTTGATATTTTGATTCAAATGCCTTTTAACTATATAATCCTTAACTTGCCTTTCTTTAACTCCTTTGTCATATACCCCTTAGCTCCCAACATTAACTTGTATTAACCTAATTTACTAAATGTAAACATCGACTAAATTCTGTAACTCAAGTATTTAAATCTCTAATGATCAGTAGTGGTTTAATTGAAAAACATTTGTTTTGCACAATCACACAACCTAACCAATGAAGGCTACGCAATTCCTGATGAATTGTTTAAATGAAATGTAGGAATTTAGCCAAGAGCTGAACCGAGGCGACCTGTATCTCCGCTACCTTTACCATCTTCATAATCTTCACATTGGGAGCAAGAACTTCACCGAGGCGGCCTTCACCCTCAAACTCCATTCGCGTCAATTGAGCTGGAGTGACGAGCAGGTCACGCACGTGTCTCCCATCTTTCCGCTCCTCCTCACACACTCGGCTCTCAAAGAAGCTCTTTATCTACAAATCATCTCTTATTTTGACAAAGCTAAGGTTCTCTCCTGTCTTTCTCCTCATCTTCTAAATTGACATAAATAACAATTAGTAAATAATAGTTAGTAAAATAATGTTAGTAAAGTAAATTAGAGAGTGTAAATATATGAAAGTTGAGATTAATTGGGTCTTTGGTTTGTCGTAGTTGTGGGAATGTGCATTGGAGGTGTCGCATGAGTTGCGAAGTTACTTTGAAAGCAGTTCGTTCGAGAAGCTCCCGGAGCTCCACCGGAGCATTGCGAATTTTTATGAGAAGATCGTGTTGCCCAAGGCATATGACGAGTATCGACTCCCGCATGAGTATTTCCGCGTGGCCTTTGTGGGCACAGGATTCCCTTCTTTCCTCCATGACTCCGTGTTCATTTGTCGCGGCGGAGAGTCGGAGTTCATCGGGGTGTTTACGGCGCGGATGCAAGAGCGATTCCCACAAGCAGAGATCCTCAGGTCACTCGACGCGCCCTCGGAAACCCTCAAATCTTCAAATGCTCAATGTAAACTCGGAAGTCTTGATTATAACCATTCATACTTGAACATATAAGGAACAAAGCATTTTGAAAAAACTCTTATTTGAACTTTAGATTTGCAAATTTGCCATGTTGATCCCGTGAGTCGCCGGGGAGTTGAAGGCCCCTCCGCCAATTACTACAAGTATAATGAAGTTGACAAGTTCACGTATTCGCGCCCATTTCACCGTGGGAGCGGGTCGAATGAATTTGAAAACCTTTGGGTTCACCGCTACACACTCATAACTGGGAATGTTTTCCCTGGGATCCTCGCCTGGTCCCCAGTCATCAAAGAGTCAGTCTTGGACGTTTCGCCTATTCAACTCGCTGTGGAAGCCGTGAGTCAATTGACATTCCAAACACTTACTTACATTGAAGAATTTCGTGGTTCAATTTTTGTTTTCAACTTAATTTTCCTTATTTTACGTTACTTGGAATATTAATTAGTTGGCTATTTGCTTTGATTACTCTTGAATGTATGACCAGGTCAAGGACACGAACGAGTCACTAAGAACGCTTTTGCGCTCGCATGCGACCAATCCAAATGAGAACATCGGGAATTTGACTCTCAAACTACAAGGGGTTCTTGATGCGGCCGTGAACGGCGGACTTGCCAATTACGAATCCGTTTTCCTCACCAAAGAATATGCCCAAAGAGAACCCGACAAGGCGGAGGAAGTGGAGGCCTTGAAAAGGACAATCAGAGCCCAAGCCCCAATCCTCGCATTGGCAGTGAAGGTAATTTCCCATTCTTGCCTTTGAGTGTTCAACGATTTGCTTCTTGTAAAAGAAATTAATGGTGGATTATTTTATGGAGGTTCATGGGCGAAAAGCGCCAGAGGCCATTCGACCTCTCCATCAGAGAATTGAAGGGCTTTTTGAAACTTTCACTGCGCACGTGGAAGAAAAGTATGGGAAGGAATTGAAGTTGTCCTTGGACGAGGACACGCTTAGAGAACTCGAAAGACAAAACAATTCAGAGTAATTATAAATGAGACTAATTAGTAATTAGAGTGAGAAATGAAGGAATTTCATGTGTTGATTTGACTCAGATGGAGCCTTGACGGTCGAGGAAGTCGACCAGGACTTGGCCGGATTCCCTCAAATATCTCTTTGAGATCCGAGGTCTTGAGGGACAAACGACGCCTTTCCAGGAATCCGAAATCCGTCTATGAAGACGATGATCGACGTTGCCCTGTGACATTGAATCAAACGGTAATTTCCCTATTTGGTCCTGAATCTTCGTTATTTTTTGTAATTATGGTTTGTTTGATTGGCTAGATAACTCCGCTTCGTCCACTTCGATCGGAAGTGGAGTTTCGAAAGAGCCTGGGTGAGATGCGACGACCCATTGATGTGACGTTGGAAACTGATGTGAATTCGACGAATGTTGACGAGTTGAAAGAAGAGGAAATTTCCCCTCCGCCGCTTCCACCCAAAAGGGGAAAGGAGGAATCCAAAGACGATGACAAAGCGGAGGAAGTTGGGCGTGCCCCGACTCCGCCACCAAAGAAACCCCCATTGAGACAACCAAAATAAAGTGTTGAGGCCATGAGATTCAAACCAGTCACAATTTACTAATTATTAAAAGTCAACCGAAACAGTATAAATAATAAATACCAAGGAATGTGTTACCAATTATTTAGCATTGATTTATATATATAATTATATATACAGTGAACTACCGTTGTATAATAATTAATTCGATTGTAGTGAATGGGTTATAATGAACAGAAAATAATACCCCAACTGTTCATTTTTACATTAAAATAACTTCGTTTATAATGAATCTCCGGTTATAATGAACCAAAATACCCAGTCCCTTGAGATTCATTACAACGATAGTTCACTGTTTAGGTACATATCGGTTCTGTGCAATTTTAATGAATAAATATAAATATTTGACAAAAAGATGTATGGTAAAAAAACCACCTGATTGAAACTTCATTTTTCATTTGAAATATTTAGGTAATTAAGGTTAAACTATTGCAATTGGTGATCACTGATCACAATAGGACTTTTCTGAATTAATGTCTCTTGCAGTAATTCAACTATTAATTTCATCCATTTTTTGGGCTTACTTGAGAGGAAATGAGAACATTAAATGTAAGTTAAGTTTTTGTCATTTGCTTGTTTGATCTCTCTGTGACGAAGATTTAAATTATTGAGGTATTGGTAAATGAATTTTATGATTTTCCTATTGGAGTCGCCGCCAAAATAAAGCTGAAGAACAAGACCTTCTCTCCGACCAACTTATCATTAGCAATACAATTGGGAATTGAAGGTGAATTCTCTAAATGTCACGTTCATTCCTAGTGTTTCTCTTTGGTCTGAGGGCCCTTCACTTTTAGAAGGTCAATGAAGGGGTTGGGCCTTATTGTTTGTCTTTCGTTCTATTCCGGGCCCTTGTTGTTCTTCTCCGAGGTCAAGAAGGCCTTGAGTCCCACAAGTCCATAGGAGTTGAGGAAGTATAAAAGGCCACCGGGGCCTCACTTCCAACCATACATCCACAAGTGCCTCTTTTGGAACAATGAAACTCGTAAGCGCTCAGCCATCGATTTTCCAATTCCAAATTTCCAAATTTTGATGGGTTTTGTCAAAAATATTAATAATAATCCTTTTTGGTCTTCCGCAGTTTGTCGTTCTCGCCGTGGTAGCTGTGGCAGCTGGTGCCGACTATTACTCTGCCAGCTCTTTGCCATCCTCTTTCAGTGGAGATTCGCGACTTCTGAAGCAAATCCCCATTTTGTCCTACTCCGCTTCCTCGGACAACTCTGGGAATTATCAATTCGCGTAGGTTATCATTCAGCTTCTCTTTTATGCCATTTAAGATTTAACCGCATTTTTAATTCAATGGCATTTAACTTTTAATTTAATGACCTTTAGTTTACTGGTTACTGATCCGTTAAAGAACCTTATATTGTTTAAGGTCTGAGAGCGGCGATGGAACTCGTATGAGCGAAAGCGGAGCTCAACGTTTGTTCGATAAGGAGAGCGGCGCAACGAAGAGCGGGTCTTACTCCTGGACTTCCCCCGAGGGCAAGACGTTCAGTTTGTCCTACGTGGCCGACGAGACGGGGTTTCACCCCGTTGGGGACCATCTCCCCAAGTCCCCGCCGATCCCTGAGGAGATCGCCAAGGTTCTCCCGCTCCTCCCCAAGTTGAAGGACGCGGAGCTGTACGGAAGCTACGGAGAAAAACCCGCGGCGCCTCTCTCATTCTCCTCTTATTCTGCCCCAGCCTCGGACTACTCCTCCTACTCCTCGCGCCCTGCCGTGCGGCCCCCGACCTTCCTCGTCGCTCCTCCTGCGCCTCCCGCGCCCGAAGATCTTCTCGTCCCCGTCCTCGGAGTTCAACGGTCCCTCGAAGGGCCGCTCGAAACCCACGTCCGCACAGACTCATTCACCATCGACTCGGACGCCTCAGGCTCAAAAGTCAGAATCGGATCCGCTTGAAACCCACGAATATGAATAAATTTAATTGACCATTTTGCAGCAATTACTCGGTCATGTCCTTTCATAAATTCACCAACTATCTACCATGTCCATAGTCCAAATGAGAGACAAATAAGACAAGGAAAAGCGGGTGAATTTATGTAATAAAATGAATTGGTTTATTTATAAGAAATAAGGGAACATTAAGAAAATTGCCTCTG
>VJMY01000624.1:0-42695 GCA_009869795.1 Neelides sp. FZ-2019 | reverse complement strand
AGAGAGAATTATCTTCTTAAATGTTAAATAATGCGAATATTCAAAATAATTGAGTTTCGTAGGGCTACGAAATTGAGTTTTGTAGTTTCGTATTTCGTAGTTTTCCTACGACTACGAAAATGAGGGCCAACCCTGCTATCTACTAATAGAATGTGCTATTTTATATTCTATGATATATTATATGGTATGGTATATTCAATTATTTTACTAAACATTTGAATAATAAGTATAAATACATGAAAAATTGAACCAATGCTTATTGTTAATATGTTCATCGCAAGCTGGTAGAAAATTAAACTTAAGCTTCACATTATTATATGTGTTAGACATCATAAACTACATAGAAGAGAAAGAGCGTTCTTGAGGCTCAACTTGGAAATTCTGACCATCTTTCAAAGGATGAGTAAACAGAAAAGATAAGGTTTTTAGAATATGACCTCTTAATCTTTGATTACGAAGAAAACCTTAAATACATAATAATTTACAGCTTTACAGCCTCAAATACAAAAATCTGATTTAATTTGATTCAGCTTTCCTACTTCACATCACAGTCGCCAACCAAATGATTCATATGATATATCATACACTGTAAAGATATTTAAGAATAGTCAATGAGAATTTGAAAACAAAAAATGTATTAAATTATTGGTTGATGTAATGAATTAATCCTTTTAATCTAAATGACTATGTTCTTTGCACATTCATAAATCATAATAAAATATCTATTTAAAACCATATACCAAATTGTTAGAATATTTTAGGATTTGGACTAGGTTTAGATATTTAGAAATATGTAAAACTGCCTATGTCCTAGCGTTTGTTTTTGTTAGAAGAAAGGCGGTTAAAAGGCTTCAGAAGACTATTTTAATACAGCGTACATATATACTGTGTTAAAATAGAATCTCAAGAGGAAATGACGATGACGGTCAAGGGAAAGGTTAAGCCTCTTATGACTCTTTCATCTCATACTTTATCTCATCTTTGGCAAATTTTGTACTCCTGCCAAACTCCTTTATACACATTTCTTAAACCTTTTATTTACTCTCTCCAATATTATACTATTATATACATACATATTGGCTAATAAAATATAAAACCAATGTTTTCTGTACATCTTAAATTTTCTCAATTAAAAATTAAAATTCTAATAGCACACAAAAAACACAAGGATGTAATTTGGTTGAAAACACAAAGAATTAAAAGAATAAAAGTTAAGATAATAATAAAATGTAAAAATTCCCTCAAAATATTTTCAATTGAATGCATGTTACAAGAGTATTCCTTGTACAGCTAACCATACTTGATAAATTTTGAGATAAATACTAATCTCTATACTTTAGATATCTTTACACATTTCTTTATTTTCCTTAAAATTGGTATTTGTATTGACAATGAGTTTAAGCTAAGAAGTCAAATATGTGTTCAATGACATGTTCTCTGAAATATATTTTTATATTCACATTTAAGAATAAAACGTTTAAATTAAAAATGAAATAACTTTCAGTAGAAATAGCTATAACATATTACATGATTTGGAATACGAGTCGATCTAATCGCTTTAATTAAAGAAAAAAATAATAAACAATATGACTTCAGTATTAAAATTTGGAAACATTAAAATTAAGAAATTGTTGAAAAAAATTAATTTACCCCAAAATATTCTCGTCTAAGCTGCTCTAAATCAGATCCTTCATCTTGATCATCTTCTTGAATCTCGTGCAAGTCGTCGTAATGTTGAATAACAAGAAGTTCATTGTTCTCAGCCGCTTCCTCAAGTGTTCTCAAAAACCTCTTGACTTCTCCCTCAAGCCTGGAGATTCTGAGCTCTTGGGCCGTGAACTTGTCTTCATAGCGAAGGACAAGTGAGATGGAGGCAATTGTGAAGGCAAAGACGAAAAGGGCCGCGGTCGCCGCAAGCCACTTGGAGGATGAGGAGTTTCCGACCATAATCGCCGACCTTCCGCCGACGACAGTTGGAAGGAGAACTTCGGAGAACTCCGCCTGCTTCATCGTTAATCAAGACTGGGGAACTCGACATAAGGAAAAGGAGCTTTATATATATCCACGCAAATAAATCCTCCTCCTTTTCCTTAACTCTTGATATTAATTTCATCTTTCGGTATTAGAGGTTTTGGCAAGATGCCGATCCCTTTTTTCTCATTTCAACAAACACACAGACTCAGATTCCAATTTGGATCATCTTCGAAATTTATTAAGTTATGAACATTTTGTTATGCTTGTGTACGACATTAAGTTATACTTATCTCTCCCTTAAATTTCCTTCCTTCACGTTTTTTCTGAGTTTTAAATAGATGGGAAAAACAAAAGAGATAAGTTGATGACTCTTTTTTTACTAACTTATAAAGATATGAGGAAGATTATTTTTTTAGTCAATTGATCTCAATTGATATGAATGCTTATTATGTCTTTTCGGCCACCTTCTCAAACTTGTGATTCCGCAATTTGTTTTCTCAACCTCAATTTTCAATTTACTTTTAGGCCAATGTTTCCAATTTTCAATCTATTTATTTACCCTTCATCAACTCTAGTTTTAAAAAACATGATTTTTCTTTTAATAAACTTTTTACTTTTTTATTCAACAAATGTCAATATTTAGAAGTCATTATCTATACGATCCATACTATTATATAGACTTGTTATAGTTATAATTTATAATCATAAACCAATTAATTCCTCTTAAGCCTAAATTTGCACTAACAATAAGGAAGGTTGATTAAAACAACATGCTATTGAATTATTATGACATGATATGAGCATATAAAGTGTTACGATTACAAGCATTTTTGTAACATAACTTTAATAATAAATATTATATTTATGTTAGCAAATTAATTTAATTATTTTTATAGTGTATTTTTCACTGCAATAATTCGTGTATTTGAGTATATATTTTAAATGAATATACAGTATGTAAAAGTTGTAATGTTTTTATCATTGTTTTTTGTTTTTAAAAATTACATGGTTAAATTAAAGCGTAGGACTAGGGCTTATTTCAAAGAATATTATTAGTAAAGGTCTTTGGGATGGAAAGAACCAGTTTATTTGTAAGTATTATTATGCTAGTGAGTTGAAAAAGAGAAATTTCAAATTTATAACTCATCGAGCTTATAATTGGCATACGGGTGACAAATGGAGCAGCTGGATTTAATTTCGTAAATGAGGATGTGAGTATCATATGAACTTAACGATGAAAGAAAAGCTGACTCCGAGTTAACAAAATGAAATCACTTCAGACGTAATAGTAATGTCTATGTGAGAAAAAAAGATTCTCTTTTAGCAAAAACGCATTAATAATTACGGGTTTCACTTCACGAAAAGATTTTCCGGAGATTGAAAGTTAGGTTAAAAATACTATAAATAATAATGCTCTCCTTTCACATATTTAATGGTAAGATGATCAGATGTTTTATGGGGAGTGTGTGGCATAGAAAGGGATAAAAAACATCACAATTCGTTTTTCAGGTCTTGTTTGAATTGGGTCGTGCCCTTTGGACAATACGAGTGAAGAAAGACGACGCTCCCACACGTTCCTCCGGCTGCTCCAGTTTTATTTCCTGTTTGACTTTTTCTACATTACGTTATTACGTACTTACGTACGCATCTAATACTATTTTGAGAAATTAGCATCTTCTTTTAAGCTTGCTCTTACGCAATGATGGCTCCTTCTGCCAAAATCTTTTAAGTCAAGTTCTTCAACGAAGAACTTGAGTTACTTTTGCATGATCAATGTAATGAAATAATTTTCTCAGCAGATGCTCCAATGACACTTTACATATAAATTAAAATCAATGATGTTTTGTCTTTCATTTACATTTGATTAAATATAATGTATAGATTTTGTCAATCAATCCTTCACTAGTATTATTTTTGAATCATTGATATTTTGCATTTATTTTTGAATAGGTACTAATTGTTAATGTTTCAAGATTGTCAGATGCTGATTATAAACCAGTTGACACTCAAGTAATAGTAATACTAATGTGGTGGTAGATATAACCATTCATTTCTTTAGCATGATACATAAATAATCCATATCTTATATTATATTTAATTAAATATAGATACTTATTTGAATGTGATTATAAAGATTTAATTTATTAATTCCTTAAAAAATTAAATTAAACAAAATGGCATATGAAGGAATTAGAAAGCTTTGAAATGCTTTCTAGCTTTCATCGTGACACACGAAGAAAGGGGCATTGACCTCAATGAACTTTCTTCCCTATGAGGACAAAGAAAAAGTTTTTCACAGCCATAAGCGAGTGCCTTTCACTTCATTCCGTCCTCATTAGCTCCGAGCGTTCTTTTAGTTTTTCCGCATTATTTTTCAAATTTTTTGCTAAAAAATCATTCAATTGGTTAATAATGGCTCAATTTATCCATCTGCCTAACGAGGTTATTACTGAAACTCATTACATGTCACAAAATAACTAGAAAATTAACATTTTCCCATATTCCTTTGTCTTGTGTCTCATCCTTTCACTTTGTATTTTATTTTCAGATTATGTCGGAAATCTTTCGCTATTTGACTCCCCAAGAACGACAGCTTCAAAGAGAAGTTTGTAAGAGATGGTATGTGGCTCAATAACTTTAAAATCAACATCTTTATACCAATATCTTTAAATTGATTTAAATTAATTTTGAACTTCTAAATAGGAAAGAGAATATCGACTGCATTTTCGGGGTCACTATCCTCTTCACCAGCAAAAACTTCGAAGCTGCCCAAAGAATTGACAAAAGCCACGTGGTCGGTATTGTCTTAAAAGACCTCAATAAGACGGTGAAGAAGAAAATGGTCCATACTCAAGTTCAGTCGATCTCGTTTGTTAGCCTCGTTTGGAAAAGGAATCTCCTGGGGCTTCTGAAGGCTCTTCCGAATCTCACCAAACTGACCTTCCAGGTCCCTTCCTTCATTAACTTCAGGAAATTGATGCCTTCCAAGTCATTCGTCTTCCCTCCGAAACTCACCGAGCTCAACCTGACCTTCTCTGTTGCGTCCATCAATGAAACGAAGAACTACTTTCTCCTCTTGACCTTCTTGGTTGAACTCGGCGTATTGGGAAAACTCCGGAAATTGAAGATCCTTCTCATTGGGGAAATTGATAATTTCCTCATTTACTCCTCCATGGGGCCATTGAGTGACAAGAAAGATCCAATTGGCCAGATCATCCTCAACAACAAGGAAACCATTAGAGAGCTTGAACTCTACAACATCTTCCAAATCTACTCAAAGGAATACTACAGAGATACAAAATTCGCAGAAGTGAAGGTCGAGCGGCTCTCAGTGTACGAAATGGACGGGAGGTCAAGTTGGACCGAATTGTTCTATGGACAAAATATCCTTAAATACCTGGAACTCAAAATCAACTTGGGGATGTGGTATACCAATGTGATCCAAGGAGCCATTTGCATGAGCAAGGATACCCTCGAGGACTTGCGGATTTCAATCCACAAAGGGAGTGATCCATTCTTGAAGCATTTTGTTAACTTGACTTTCCTCATTGCCTGTACGAAGCTTAAGACCTTGTCGGTGAGAACTTCTGGATTACAAACGAGACAACTTTACACGTTTCTTCCTTCCTCGCTCGTTGATATAAATATCAACGGCCTCGTGGACCAAGATACGCTTCAAAATCTCTTTGATGACCCGTCATACTTCCCAAATCTCAAGTCTTTCACACTTCATCGTTACATGTGGTGGCAGTGGCAACCGTATCCAGCAACTCAATCTCTCACGGCCAAGACTCTTTTCTACATTGCTCGACAAGCCAAATTGACCAAAATTAATTTTTTTTGGTAATTTTCTAACATGACATTACTGTTAATTGATGATTATAATTGGGTTATATATTAGCTCAATTTCTAAAATAAATATTTATTTGTAGCTGCAAGATGAACATGGAGCAAATTCTTGACATGCGTAAGTTTACTTTAAGCTTACGACATAATTAAAATTTAAACATTAATTTATGCTTTTGTAAATGCTTATTAGTTAGTATTAATTAGCCATTTATTCTATTTTTCAGTCAAATACGCTAACGGCTTTTCCGGATATCTTACCCAATCCGGGGATTTACTGCTTAACATTGACCGAAAGTCTTTTGTGGAAAGCTACAAATATTATACACCAAGTTCCGATTATTCCAATTTCATGCCACTTGACTACCCTCCAATTGATATTGATTGAAACTCTAGTTATAGTCAAGTCTTCATGTGTGTGATAACTGTGATTCCTCGAATGTACTATTTTAAACTTTGCCTTTTTTATTACCATGTTAACTTTCCAACTTCAAATATTATGTACATTTATAATTTTTTTAAAATCAAAAAGTCATTTCTTAATTCTTTCTCTTTTCTTTACTATTCTCAATTAAAAATTTAAAGTTTCAGTGTTGTATCGTTCTCTTGCATGTATGTGGAGATTTATAAATACCTTTATTTAATCTATAACTATAAAGTTCAATAATCTCTTTACGCAATAAATGTATATATAGAATTAGTATACCTATGAAGAATTTGTAAAATTAACAATAAATATGGATATTTAATATTTATTTCGATTTACCGTCGCATATTTTTTAGAGGAAAATCATGTTATGTTGAGCCGAAACGTGCACGTTTTTAATGTTTCATTTAGAGCAGCAGAAGCAAGCACGGAGCTAAATATATTTCACTTTGAAACGCCAACCGGTAATATTTTTACCTCAATTAATCTTACAATCTTACAATATTCAAACCGACAACTTGATTGTCGGCATAAATAAGCTTAACTGAAGTTTGGTCATAATATAATATAGCGTAGACTATATTATTAAATACTATTAATTTGTAGATTAAATTTAAAATCATACCATCTAATGCAAAATGCATTTAAAGACAATACTCAGATTTAAATTCCCACAATATACTTCATTGATTATTCAGCGACAATTGAGGGGACGAGGTTCTCTTCGGTTTGCTTACACTGACCAAGATCAAAATGAAAGCGCTGAATTCGCTGAAGAACATTCTGAATCTCAAACTTCGAACGAAACGTCATTTAGCAAACCACCAAAGAGAAATATTCCAAGAATGGTTAAGAATGCAACAACTTTAGCCGACATAGACTCTCCTCAGGAAGGTGATCCCTTCCTTTCAAGTCCTTACCCAAGAGGAGTAAAAATTAAGCGTCCTGAAGAAGCTTCTAAGAAAGTTGAAAATGTCATTGTCCCATCTACGAAATCGGTATTTTAAAATTATATTTTTGATGACAGCTATTATTATATTTGAGCATTAAAGTTTAAGCTTGTTCTTTAGAGTAAAATTGACATTAAGATTAATAAATGCCAAGTTTTAATTTACAATATTATTTTTCTCTAAAGGTAATCATATTTCCTGGTCAAGGAACACAACACGTTGGAATGTGTGGCGATCCTGCAACAATTCCAAATCACATTAAGATGTTGTATGAACAAGCTAGCAGCATTCTTGGCTATGACATCTTAAATCTTTGTTGGAATGGCCCTATAGAAAAACTGAACGAAACAAGATATTGTCAACCGGCTGTCTTCATTACTTCAATAGCCGCACTTGAGAGACTCCGGGACGTGAATCCTGAAGCAATTGAGAAATGCATCTCAACAGCTGGATTTAGTATCGGAGAGCTCACAGCTCTAACCTTTGGAGGAGTTTTCTCATTTGAAGACGCTGTAAATATTGTTAAAGTTCGTGCTGAGGCAATGCATTACGCTTGTGAAATTGCACAAGGAAAAATGGCAACTGTACTCTATGGAGCAGACTCCAAACTGGGTAAACATCTCCCTGATCAACTGATCATTTACCACTTATCTGCTGATCTCTCACTGATTTCTAATAAACATTTTATCTTTAGTTCAATGAATGTTTGAAATGAAAATAAGGTAAAACTCATATGTATTATTTTCAGCCTTTGCTTGTAAAGTGGCCAAGGAATGGTGTAAACGAGAATTTGACATAGAGAATCCCGTTTGCTCAATAGCCAATTACTTATTTCCTCATTGTAAAGTCATCGCTGGTCATCGGGAAGCAATCGAGTTCATTCAGAAACGAGGAGCTGAATTCAATCTAAGAAAAGTAAAAATTCTTCCAGTTGCTGGAGCCTTTCATACTACTTTGATGAAACCAGCCGCGGAGCCACTGAAACTCATTCTTGACTCTGTCGACATAAGTAAACCCAGATTGAGAGTATATTCAAATATGACTGGGAAAAGATTTCATGCGGAAAAGGACATTAAACAACATTTTGTTCAACAAATTTACAAGCCCGTTTTTTGGGAACAAACTTTACATCAAATCTATCAAAGGTAAACTAAAAGTGGTTCAAAATCTTTCATACACATAATCATGTTAAATGGTTCATGTTTAAGATTAATTTTTAATTTAGGCCCTCAGAAATGGAATTCCCGGATACTTATGAAGTTGGTCCTGGAAAAGGACTAAGAACCGTGTTAAAAATGGTCAACTCGAAAGCGGCTTTAAAAACAGAAAGCGTTCAGCCATAATCTGTTGAACAACAAGTTAAAGTGTTTCAACTTTTAAATATAGTTTATCTTTCTTTTATATATCAAGTCAATTTAGTTTTAGTGAGTTCAGATTAGTATAATTAATCATAATAAATATTTATATTATAAATTATTTCTTATTTACCTTTTTGTATTTTGTAAATAAAGGAAAACTTTTATAATGAAATTGAATCTTTTATTTACTTGTATTAGTTTATTCGTAATTCATACATTTCATATGAATAAATGGTCAATAATTAACTACAATATTGTAGATATTAAATTGAATCACATAATTCAAATCAATGTAGGAAGTCCAGAAGATTTCAAAAGTTTAGAAAAACCTACCTATTTATGCGATATTTATTAACCTAATCGAAGATCATTTTTATTGTAAGTAGCATGAGTTATTCGGTCCTGAACAATTGAAGGCTCCTTTTCTTTACTATAAATGTAATATTGGCCAGGTTAATTTAGGCAGATCCATGAAATTGGTGTAATGATTAATCATTTGAACAATATACTTGTAAATTACGTTGATTAAACACTTATTCCATAGTTATGTATTATACAGAATTGTATTAATATTGGTTGTAAAATTGTTATAGATTCTACAAGTTGGACATTACTACAATTTACAAAAAATATTAATTAGATCCAAATCCAGCAGCTCGATATTTGAGCTTGTTCAATTTCCAATATAATTTTTGAGCCTTTACATTTAAGTGCATAGTCTGTATAGATTATTCACTGAGCCGAGGTACAATAGATATTTTGTCTATTCGTTAGTGTAATAATTAAAAGACAAAAAATTGTCTTACATTATAAAAGTATCTAATTATGAGCGTTATAATTATATTTAATTTTATTAAAGAAAGGAAGTTGGAAGAAATAGTAAACTTTTATACAAAAATTAGAAACTTGTGTATAAAATTAGAAATTCTCTCATACAATTGCATTTTTAGTAAATATTTACATTACAGTTCGAATCCAACAGTTCCAACATGTGAAAAAGAAATCCATAAACATTATTAAAAAATTTCTTTTGAACCTGAAATAAAGTATTTTGAATGTATTAAATGTCATTAGATTGGCATTGCTTCTTTGCTTTTTACAAACTTCTTTTTACTAAACTGCTTAAATATGTTTATAAACTTATTTTAAATTGCGTTGTTAATTTACTATGTTTATCCTTTTTGTATTCTTCTATGATCTTTTCTCTTGGGTTGAATGAATATTCATGTGGATTTAAAATATCCCCTTCTTCTTCTTATTCTTCCCATCCACAGTCCTGAAGGAACAGAAGAGAATACATAATAAAAATTAGTAAAACAATTCGACAAAACAAATCAACTTCGCATTTATTATCTTGATAATTATTATTTATTAATTACTCTTGTGCTAGTATTATTATTTACAATTGACGTTTAATTTGAACTTTTAGTACAATGTTGAGATTCTCTTTTAAAATTACATGCATTCCGTCCGTGGTATGATAAAAATTAACCACTATACATCCCGCACTAAATAACACTACTATTATTCGTAATATCATACTTTTAGCTTATATACTGTGGCTTACAAAGATCTCCTCCTGACCGTATTTTATTTTAATGGAAATGTGAGAAGAATTACCCTGGAATCGCTAAAGTGTTAACTATTAAATAATATTTGATCAAATTATACTTTTCTTCATTAAATCATATTCGTGAATTTATTATAAACATTTTGTTTATATGCGTGATTCCAAGGTACCATGAAAATAAAAAAGGTCAGGCGGAGATCTTTGTAAGCTACAGTAATTGGCAAATACATATCAGCCTGTATCAGTTTATTACCCCTGTTTTAAATAAGTATTATAAATAATATCTTCCATAATACTAAATAATTTAATAATAGGGACAATTGGAAATATATTTTTCTGGTTCGTGATTGTGGAATGTGATTCGTCATTTATGTCAAACAACACTACATAAGAACTACATTAAATACATGATTCTACATTATGACAATAATATGGATTCAAGTCTGAAGAGTGTTCAGGACTGTGCGCATTCTTGGCCTCTGAAAGTGGAATTTCTTTGTTGTTTAGGCATGGACTTGCTTCTTTTAACAGCCTTTGAACTTTTGTCAGTTCGCAGGGCCAAAGGGTCGTGAACAATGGTACTCATCGTTGGATCCCCCAAAGTCATCGAAGCAGAAGGAGGCGGATTCAAAAAAGCCCCATGAGGCAACTCCTTATTTCCCCCCTTCTTTTTACAAGCTCTATAGTCGGCAAAACGAAAAAAAGCAGAAAAACAAAATAAATTTAACAACATCGATTTTCTGAATTACTAACTTTCCAACAGAATAATAAAACGACTGCTAGACACCAGAGTATACAGAATTAGTAAAAAAAAATTAAGACATTTTATGTCATCAATCTATTTATTTAACATTTACATATTTATATTCCAAAATAAAATGAATATTACCTTTTGTAAAATAAGTAGATTAATTAAAATCAAAATGGAATAGTGCAAACTTCTTAGTGCAATAAATCTAGCATAAATACTTTTTAGTAATAATTTAAATTATTAGCATTAAAGCAAATAATAAGCTTAAACGGCCAAGTTGTAAGCGATAAGTTTAAATGATTTTATATAAAAAGTTAAATTAGATAGTTATCAATAAAGTAAAAGGTCAAAGCTGATTTTCTCTAGATATGTATATCTAATATAAGTTGAACATTAAAGATAGCAAGGACTCTTTATAAAGTTCATTCATCCAAATAGGTATAGAAGTTGAGGCCAAAAGTCATAAGGAACAATGAATTGATAATTAATCCCCTGGGAATTTCTCTTGTCGCTGACATATATATACTCAATTTTTAACCTTTAAGCTAATAATTGTATTATAGTTATAGCCAACTGCTAATTTATAGTCATTTGCAAATAAAGTTTTACTTTTCTAAAATGTTATTGGCATTAAAAATTGAGTCCGTCATGAAATGAATTGAGATTATTTTATTCTTTAAAGAGCAAGAATAAGTGATTCTAACAACACTAACCATAAAATTGTAAGATTTTACGGTTCAAAAATCTACTTATGAACTGATTAATAAGAATGACTAATAATTAAAATTACTCTTATTTCAAATTCCATAATACAATGAAGCGACGTAACGAGAAAACTTACATGTATAAATTTCTAATTGATTTACATCAAATTACTGTGTAGTATTTTATACATTAATAATAATAAGCAAGGAATGGAAAAGAGGAAAATTCAAAGCTCCTCTTCACAAGCACTTTCAGCCCATTCCTGTAAATCTTCCAGGTCCAAACTGGGAAGCGTCCTGTAGCTAAAATTTTTATCTCCGCTCATACGATTCTTACTATTCGGCTCCATCATCTTTGAAACTCTGAGAAAGACAAGAGGATTTAAGATACACTCAACTAAAAAACCAATGACCAAAAGTAGAATCCCAGGATTCTATGTACGATGAAAGCCCATTGAAGCATTGTTTATGCTCAAGACAAAAAGATCTTTATAATTTTCACCATTAACCGCTAAGAATCACAATCCACAACCCGACACAGATTTTTAATGCTTTTTAGTGCGTTCGATGCTCAAAGCTACAAGGACAGGCAAATCTCATATTGAAATTATGAGACAAATGGTTACCTAGAAATTGAATTGCTCCTGTTCGATTACTAAAGATCTGACTATAATTTTTCATTATCATTAAAACTATTAATATTAATATCAATCTTGCTAGTACTGTTTTAATTATTCAAAATATATTTGAATATAAATTAGTTTTTACATATTAATTTATATCTACAGTGAAAGAAAATGAAATATTTAATGGTTTTAACTTACTCTTTTGAGAGAGCTTCTAAGCTTTTCCTTCTTAGCTCTTCAAAAGTCATTCCGTTTTGTTGTTCCCATTGAGTTTTCTCCATCTCGAATTGGTTTCTCTTTTCGTTAACGTCTTTTTGAAGCTTCTCAAGGGACTTTTTCATTTGATCTTCTCGTCGATGAAGCTTCAAAGAAAATTCAATTTTATATAAATTACATTTAAGATTTTCATTTGAAAAATGGAAAAAACAATCGTGCAGTCTTACGTCATTTTCGGAATCTGTGAGTCGTTGGTTCCGTTCTTTGACTTTCATTTCAAAAACTTGTTCCATTTCGGCCTCCATTTTCTTCATTTTTGATTCATGGTTCTTCTTTTCATCCTCCATTTGAGCCAATGGGTTCCTTAAATTTTAAATTCATTTAATTTTTCGCCTTTAATTGCATTTATAAAATTGACTAACTAAACTCACTCAAGATATTAAAAAATATGTACAATGATCGGGAAAACATCATATAAAGCTCTGATCTAGTCATTAGAAAAATATTTATATTTTCGTTGTAAAATTCATGCTTTGGGATTTAAAGATATTTAAATATTGAGTGAGTTTAGCTAAAAATTGTACATTCAAATAATCAAAATGGTCATGTTTTATGATCCCTTCAATTTCCCTCAAGCACAGAAAACCCACAAGCATGGGCATCCTTGATATTAAGCAAGGAGTTGGGTAATTTCTTATTCAAATCAAAACTATTATTTATCAATTTCACTAATTAATGTGTACCTAAATACTCAATTCCAAGTGAATGAATGTCTAAAATCTATTGGTAAGATTAAGTTTACATTTAGCTAGCTTCAATATTTAAAGTGAGCTAGACTCTAAAATTACCTAATTAAATATTCATTAGAAGACATTCACAGATCCTAACCTGAATCATCATACCTTACAATTAAGAACAAGATTAATTTACAAAATAATATAAAGTTAATTAACAAGAATTAATAAAACTAATTTGTAGGTAATAAAAGTAATATTAACCACCATAAATAATACTTAATACTAATTAACATATGTATACTAATTGTTAGTAACCATCAAATATTTATAATGAATAAGGACCGTATTACAATATAATTATTAAAATTTGCACTTGCAATACCAATCAAGGGCGTTCGAAGTATCATGCTGAGAATTACAAGAGACATTTAAACAAAAGAGTTTCATTCCATAGAGAGAAAAGAAGAAATTCAATCTCCACACGAACGAGGCATGTCAAAAGATGCAATATAATAGTCAAATGAATTAAATATAGTCGATCGGAACTGCAGAGGATTAAGCTGAACAAAGGGATTAAATGGAAACTCCCGAGACCCATAAGTCAAAAGGGCTAAAAAGTACATAAACTTTGATTTCATCTAGCGCAATGAAAGAGGAAAAAGTTAAGTTCGTCCGTCTCATGTGCATACTTACCAGATAGTTATAAAACAATTAGGAACTCCAGGAGACTGAGCACTACGTGAGAGAGAATTTCATATATATACACATCATTTTTTTGTAGAACCCAAACACCATATTTATTTAATATTTTTCTGTTACATCATTACAGAATTATCACACGTTGAAAGAGTGCTTATTAGTCAAACCTTCTATTAAGCTCATTAGTAAATACGTAAAGTCTTGAAAGAAGAAAATTGGATGTATAAGTAAAGATGTTATTTAATTAGTAGTAGTGTGAAAAAATGAGTATGGAGATAAGGAGTGAAAGATCTCACTTGTCAATTCCTTTAACAGGCTTCCCATCTGGCCCCAATCCTGCCAATTTCCTGCATCTGAAGTTCTCGTAGTGAACATTGTTCGTCACGTCTTTCAGATCTTGCAGATGCGTTCGAACCACCATATTTCGCAAGGCCACAAAATCGCAATGTTCTAGATTCTCAACTAAAAAACAGATGTTTATGTGAATACAAAACTTTTTATATAATATTCTTAGCTCGTATTTTAAAATATATATTACTAAAATAAAGTCAAGTGGTTCATAGGGTATTGATATAAGGGAAAAATGATTTAATCAATGATAAAAAATCCAATATGCTAATAAACTCACCAACAACAGTTCCCCAAGGATATTTCCTTCCACGAACTTTCTTCCCATCAACTTCCACGACGGTGTTTGAACCAACGACCGCGAAAGGTACACGTTCCCTCATCAGTTTATTGACTTTATTCTCCTCTTCTTCATCACAGTCGGGGAACTCATAGATCTTGATCTTATTCTGCGCTATTTCATTTAGGACCTAGAATAAACCCAATTGTATATTTTTCTTCCTCTGCCTGCAGGATCCCCCAGAAGGGACCAGAAAAGTCGAATAACATCTTGCCTCCTAAAAAATCTTATAGAACCCTTCTCAAACATACAGACCTGCTTCTTGAAATGAGCGACTTCTTCTGGGGTCATGGTGTCCGCCTTGGCTAAGACTGGAATGATATTGACTTTGTCGTGGAGTTTCTTCATAAGCTCCACGTCCAGCGGTTTGAGTCCGTGGCCTGAGGGAGCAATAAAGTAAAGGCAACAATGAACGCGGCTATCCATCATCATCTTCCGATTCACTCGCGATTCCGCATTCAAGTAGTTCTCATATTGATTTTCAATATACTCCATTACTGGTTGCCAGCTGCAAACAAATTATAAATGCATTAGCCTAATGAATTCCTTTGTGCAATATAAAATCTTAATCAAAAATTTAATTAAGAATTTTAATTAGCCTTACCAATTACTGTTGTCCACTGCATCTCCGAACCCAGGAGTGTCAACAATGGTAAGAGTCAAGTTCACTCCATTTTCTTTCAGTAAAACTTTGCTTGTTTCAACCTAAAAGAGAAAAACAAAATGAATATTTCCTCAAATTCTTCCAAATTTTTTATTCAGTAAAAAAAACTCACTTGAACGGTCTTTTTTATTCGTTGTGAAGGACCTGGATACTCAGGTGAGTATATGTCAGCCAAAAACATGGAATTGATTAACGTAGATTTCCCCAATCCAGATTCACCTAGAAAAACAAGTAATTATATTTACATTAACATTAAATATCAAATATATATATAATATGTAGCTCATTGTCTTTATTCAAATACTATGTATTATTTTATCAAAATGTCTTCCAAAATTATTCTATTGTAAGGAATCCTTAATTTTCTCCAAACTATCACGGTTCGTTAGCTCAAATATCACGCTCTATTCAAAGAATTGGAGTGGAACATAAGAACTCCACTTTATTGAAATTACTAAAAGTCATACATACCCAGTAACATTAAAAAATTATGAGCGTACGAATAGTCATGCAAAGAAACATTATAACTTTATAACTATCCTAAATAGAACCAGTTGATGTTCATTAACCTATTCAAACTGTGAGCTCATCTTCATTCATTTCCTCAAATGTCAAGTTCCAGCAGAGCGAGAAAAAATATTCGACAAGGAGGGCGAGGACTCAAACGAGCCGCAAGATTCCTCCAAAGCTTTTATAGAAGGGCACGGAGACTTTACGATCCAAATTCTCAAAGCTCATTGAGCAATGAAGAGAGAAAAGGGCAGATCGTGACATTTCCTAATCCTAATGAACACAAGGCACTAACAAAGGTGAGTTCCCCCAAATTCCATAACACTCCAAACACCAAATTCTTCTTCCTTAATGTCAAATTCTCAAAATCGAAATGAGAAAACTAAAGGATTCTTCTTCCTCAAGTCAGAGAATCTCTTCGCACAACTCCCTAAAAGTGATGAATTGTAGTTGTAAGGAAGGAATTCCAGGAATGAGAGTCAACACACAAAATAGCTTACCGACGACCATGAGGGTGAAATCGAATCCCTTCTTCACAGCCTTCCTGTAAACTTGGTTCGGGAGGTTTGCAAACCCGACGTAGCCGTCGAGCTCCTTCTTCTTTTTGTCCTTCTCTTTCATTTTCTCCTTTGACTCCTTCTCCTTGTTGTCCTCGATGTTGTTCATGATGTGGTTGGAGCCGGGAGCTCGGAGAGATTCGACTTTCATGGCCTCGGTCTTCTGGCCGACAGAGAGAGACGGTGGAACTGCGGTGCCAGAGTTAATCGTCGTGACAAGGGCTGGTGCAGGGGAAGACTCGTTTTTGAAGAACAACTCCCGTTTATTCTGCAACTGAAAAAGAATATTGGTAGTGAGGCACACAAGTGTAATATGCAAGGATTCCTCTTCGACATCTGGAGGTGGGAGCGCTAAAAGAAACTTCCTGTTGCTTACACCCTTCTCCTCTATTTTTATTTCTCTTTGAAGGATAATCAACTCGTCATTTTCCCATCCATATAATTATACATAGAGGGTAAATAAGCATACCGACAAGATCACGCTCATCTTATTCTCCTTATAAAATTCTAATACTTAATATTTATATACTACTGCAGTTTTTCCCTTTAATACACCAGTACTTCTCACACTTATAAGACTTATAATTATGGAGCAATGCCACTTATGGTAATAAAACTCAACTAGGTAGTAGCGTTTTTAAAATTAAAGTTCCTATACATAGACCAGAGATATCTGAGTCGATTAATACTCATATTTATAAGACCCAGTGAATTGCACTTCAAGGCTAAACCACTAAAATCCCTCTAAGGTTAATATACTTCTCACCAAAATATAAATCAATTTTTATTGACACTTACAAATTAAATTCTCTTCTTCAGTCTTCGAAGCCATTTAAACTTATAGCTATCTATATATGCTTCTACCCCATATTTCCCATTAAGAAAATTCGTCAATAAAAAATTCTTAAAAGATTTAACGCCCCTATTTCCATTCAATTTATCTCAAAAAGTTGCTACAAAAGCAGAATGCCTCAATTCTCCTCCAGAATGTCTGTCGAATACTGAACCATACGTTCTACGTATGGTTCATAAGTCATAAACCCTCCAACAACATTGCGACAGTGAGGAAAGGAGCAGAACCCCCATTAGACTTATATACCAAGAATATTTCCATCTTCTTGTTTTTATATACTTTTCAAGGCATGTGGAGGCTCACAGGGCAGATTAGTCTGTCTGAGGAAGAAATCCCGAGTTCGTCTCCGAACTTCCAGAAAGGCAGAGAGAAGGTTGAAAGACGTGGGAGGGAAACCCTATCGTTTATTCATCTCTCCACTCATTGAAGGCAAACAAAGGAGGAGGTGTGAGAGGAATGGAATTAAGGAGAGAGTAAATCTCTCCCTCCACAATTCCCTATTTATACCTCGTAGTTCTCTTTAGACGGGCTTATAAGAACTCTTCAAATATTATGTAAGAAACTATGCCTCAGTATACTTATAAATGACTCGTGGTATGTATCTAAATTTCCATGGTCCATTAAGACCTTACCCCTTCGCGTCGTTCACTCACATCCACTCTGAGTTAAACGTGTCAAAGGAGAAAAAAATAAAAGTGAGGAGGGGCCCTTTAACAAATTTCAACATGAGTTCCGAAGAATCTTATCTAATCCCCTCCTATTAAATACACATTATTAATGATGTCCCAACTCACGTCACGACCCAAACTTAATTTTGTAAACATGAAAGACGTACTTACGTCTTGGTTTCCTCCTTTTATAAATAATGTAAAATGGTAATTTATGATTAGACTTGAACTTGGAGGCTTAGCCCAGGATTGAGAAAGGACTTCTTGGGGACTATTAGAAGGATAAAGGAGAAGTCACACAATCTCCTCCATCTTTCTCCCCTCCCTCCTCTTTCCCATTACAACTCATTTAAGATTTTTCACCCTCATTTGAGGATAGAAGGAGTCAACCCCGACTGGAGACAAAATACCTAAACGTCAAATCAATCTTTCTCTCTGACTCGCCTTCTCTTACGGAATACAATCCTTCCTCTCGTCTTACCCAAACTACCAAGCTAGCCGACTTCACAAGACCTCAATAGATAAAATGGATAAAAGGAGAATTCCAAGGCGTCAAAGAAAATATCTAAGAAATGGGTTTTAATATACTGAGGAGTACTCAACCTCAACTCATTTAGCACGTCGCATTAACCAGATCGGTAGACCAAAGAGGAGAAGAAGGATGAATTCGCCTCTTTCTCAATTCCCCTCGACTCCTTCTCGAATTTCAATGAGTATTCTATACACTTCTTTTTTGCTCATTCCAGCATTTTCATCTCCCTCAAAGAACATACATACATAAATAAATGTACTGACGAGTTCCACACATAAATTGAAATATAACCATATAATTCAAAACATTTAAACCCATTCGCCACGATCAACAATCCCTCATTGAAAAACGTCTTCCGAATCTAATTCGCCTCCCTCGACACGCATACTTGCCTCGCCCCTGTAAGCCCGAGGAAAAACTTGAAAGAGAATATTATGAAACTTTTACTAAACTATTTACTATCTTTAATCTCGACTTTGCGACATGAGCTTTAACTTTTTTTTAGTGCTAAAGTTTTTCACTCATGTCTGAGAAGGAAATTCATTAGATAAAGTAGTACATTGAAAAATGAGATGAGTGTAAAGTTCAAGATATCAATTTCCAACGAAGAAAAATGCTCTTAAAAATAGAGATTGAGTGTCTAAGGCCTTGTAAGATGAATTGATATATAATGTGTTGAAAAACTCAAAAGAAGATGAGTCCTGGGCTATGGTGTATGTATTGGACAAGAAATTAATTTTATGCGAAAAATGAGAAGAAAATAAAACTTTCGAATGGATGAAAAGGAAAGGAGTTAATCATTTAATAAAGTAGGCTACCAATAAAACAGCATTGTGCATATAAAGCGAATTAAGTGATTGGAACTCAATATACGAGACAGTGAAATCAAGTTGTTCATTTTCTAGTTGGGTGAACAAGTAACTTGTCCTCGTGTATGAAAGATGTCTGAGTCTTGTTATCAACTTGCTGATCGCCACTCCCTTCTTTAAATATACACTCCTGCTTAATTACTTTTCCCTCATCACATTCACAACACTTTAGAAACATTTCACACTCTCAACATATCCATATCTCTGAGTATCTTAATTAAGAGAACCCCAATTAACTCTAAAGGGTCAGCGGAAAAAAGCCAAATAAAAAAGGTAGAACCTCCATAAACTTCTTGCCAGGAATCATAAATCTCGATGTGGAAGAAGAAAGATCCAATTATTTAGAGTCCAAGTCAGACTCCGAGCTTAATAAGAATAAATGTTATTTAAAGGGGATGAAGATGAGAGGACTCCTAGTTGAAGATATGAACACTCATGTTTCCTGGCTCCTCTCCTCTCTCCTGTTGTGAATAATTTAACTCAATTTAAAAAGGAGAGACGGACAAGATTGAAAGCGACTCGAAGACTGAGAAGGTGAGAGAGGAGAAAAAAGAGCGGACAAATGTGCAGAAGGACAAATAAGGAAATATACCTGACACATCATTAAAAAGTACCGGCCATGATCAAACCATCGTCAATTCAGATATGAACAACTATTAGAGAATCGAAACGAAAGATCGTCTATTATTAAAAAAATAAAAAAATCATTTCATAAAATATGGTCCCTTGATTTGAGCCGAAGAATGTTGAAAAACGAAATAAATGCATTCATCTCTCACATTTAGTGAAAAGAAATCCTTATTTTAATAAGCATGTTACTTAATTTTTAAATTAAAAATAGTCTTATACTTTCATAATCATGCACTCGCCCTAGAATAAATTGTTTAAATATTGATAAACTTATCAGATTCATTGAACTATTGAGCTAAAAAATTTAAACTAATAAGCAAATAGAATGAATAATTGGACAAATTCATTATGAAGACTTATCTTAAAAAGAAATGATTAATTAAATCTTTTTAAATGTTTTAATTTTTTCCTAAATTGTTAGAATTAGAAATTAGATTAGAACTTTATGTATAATAATGTAATGGATTACTTACATTTTTTACAAGAGGATGATTAAAATAATCCATAATGACTCACAACTTACTCACTCAATTTAAAATGCGCTGCATGATTTGAGCTATTAAACACTCAAAGCTCACAAGAAAAATGTTCTGAGGAGCCAAAAGTAGAAATGACCCACTAGAAAGATTTTAAGAAATAATCATCAAGTTTAGGAGTTCTCACTTTTACTCCCTTACAAGTTGAGAACTTGTTTGAAGATCAAACTTTCAGTCCACACCTCAGTTCATACCTCGAGAAGTAGGTAATGGATATTCGAGTGCATTTGCCTCTCAAAGGACGAAACAAAGAAGAAGAAGCATTCTCTTAAACTCGCACAACAATGAAAATGAAACTAAAGTGAATCCCTTGCCAAATGACCAATCTGCTGCAGATGCTTGTGTGCATTTCAAAGCAAAGAGTCAAATAGAATTGCCAACTCGGTCGATCGTGCAGAGCTCCTGACACGTCGTCGAGTACCTAACCAGCCCGTTAAAACTCAATAAAAATAGGAGAGGAGCGAGCAAGTGCGTAAACATTGTTATAATGTAAATAGTCAAATGAAAGAGGTTATAAAGATAATAGTAAAAAAAATCGTTTGTTGTTTGTGGTTTACTTACAGCTGGATCTCCGGCTCCATTCGTGTGATCATACAATTTCTGTCTTTGCGCTAAGCGGTCAAGACTGGCCAAGCGATAGTTTCCAGCAGAAGAATTGTAAGAACTCAAGGATCCATTCGCTGTTGTTCCGCCAAGAGCTGTTCCATTAGTCCCTCCTGTTCCAGTTCCATTACTTCCATTGGTCGTCGTCGTCGTGGATCCATTCGTCGTGGAATTGTATCTTCCCGAAAGTGAACTGCTCTTCTGTCGATTCGTCTCATCCCATCGGGTCTTGTCAATGGAGGACAAGTAGGAAGATCTCCCCGAAGCAAGACTCGACCCGCTTCCGGAAGTATAAAGAAGAGACGATGCCGTGCTGGCCGAGGCACTCGCCAAGTTCACCGGTTGTGGCTGAGATGTAATAGTAGGGTTCGACGCTTGGCTGCTCATCTTGCTTGGCTACAGTATAGAGCAGTTTCTGCTGATCAATACTGAGATGGCTATACACAGCCTGTACTCTCTCTCTTCCACAACACACTCACAAAACTTTATTTTCTCCAGCCTCGCCGTTCACTCCGTTTATTTCCTTTCCCCCTCGCAAAAGTCGTCTTCCAGCGGTCCTCGCAGAAATGTTTTTTCACTCACTCACAACTAAAAGGGGAAAGCATATACAAAAAGCAGGATATGAGAAAACAGGGATACGAAGTAGGACTCCACAACACAAACTTATCGAATGATCTCAAAAGGAGAGAGACGTCAGCCAGGAGACTCAACTAGGGAGAGTTCCTATCTCCAGACGGATATTATTCAAAAAAGGGGGATGCGAGTGGACATGGATGATTAGTTGATTAGCCTCTGTGCGACCCTCCCAGCTGCTCTTCCCTCACAGCCCGAGCAGTCTGCCTTCCCGTGCCAGAGGTCGGGAGCGGAGTGTTCCTTGGGTCAAGTCAAGGGGATCGTATGTGTGAGGGTGGGAGGCGGGCGAGTGGGGTCTCCCACTTCGGACGGAGGGTGCGAGAGACCGGCGTTGACAACGCGCCGCTCAACTCACAGCCGAACCTCCCCAACTTCTCTGCTCCTTTCGGATCCAAGCCCTCCCTTGAGTAGAGAAAAGATTCAAACATCCTTTTCTCGTCACCCCTCCACGCCCTTAGAACTCTACTCTGTTGCTCTCCATTTACCTAATTGAAATCCTTTCAAACAGTGTGCAGCTTCCATTCTTCTTAACAATAATAGATGAAAAGTGAAGCTTAATTTTTAATCCAAATAAGAGGAATAAGTCGAGGTTTGGAAATATCCCCGCCGGCACCTTGTCTTCAACTATTATTGGTTAACTGGACGACCAAAGGTCGGATTCCTTCTATTGTTAGATGAAATGTGAGATTGCCGAGGGTGTCTTATGAATTGAAAGGACTTGGAGACTCTACCTACTATGCATATAAAATATTATCTTTAAATATGCATGGATGATGATTTTGTATCCTCTCTACGTGTTTTTTGTATGGATGAGAGATATTAACGTCTCTCTTGCATTTTCCTCCCCCTCTGCTTTGTTAGTTTGATCAATCAAATTCCAAAACCACAACATCACTCTCCACAATTTCATATTCCAAGTACGAGAACCGCATAGGCGAATAATCTTTTTCACTGTCGGCTCTCGTCAAATGATGAGAGATAAAAGATCCATCTGCTCAACCCTCAACTTGTACATATGCTAATATTCGAACATTAATATTTCATATACATAAAAATACGGAAAAGTTACTCTAATATTTTATCAAGCAAAGCATGTATTACATTCAAAGCCAAACTCATAAAATCCTGAGCATATCGTACGAGGATCTCATAAAACTCAGAATTTCGTGCTCCCTTTAAACCCTAATATCAACTATAGAGTCTATTGTGAGGTTACATTCAAACTAATGAACTAATAAATCTAAAATTATTGCCAAACCTCATCCTACAAGCATTATTCAAAATGAGGGTAATAAAAATTTAAATGACCATTGATGTGTGAAATAAAAGAAGTACAATGAAGCCTTCTAATTTAACACTGAATTTATCCTATTTAAAATAATATGAATTAAAGAAAACTTTATGATAAAATATTCAATGAATGAGGAAAAATCGATGGCCAGATTTATTTAAGAGCTCTTGCAAAACTTCAAAGGCTCCAAGTGTCAGTTATAATTCACATAATATAGTATGTGCCATGAATTTATGCAAAGTTTTGTACAGCGGATGCGGAGGAGAGGCAAGAGAGTCATGTAAACATTATTTTGAAAGACGGAAATGTATTGAAGTTGACGGAACTCACGACCCTCAAAATCCAAAGTGAGGGATTCCAAGTGGCTCTCTTATAAACCAAGTTGATGAGGACCGGGCTCTCTTCTAAATATATAGACTCCAATTCCTCTCACCCTTCATCCTCCCAGACAGACACATTAATAGTTGAGAGATCCGGCGAAGCAAGAGCGATTGCCGATTACACTCAACCAACTGCGACTCACTTCCAACTATCCAATGATTAACCACTCTTCATAAAATCTTTCTAACTTTAAAGTTATATTAAACCAGGATCCTTGTTTTAAACTATTTTAGAGCCCTCTTCCTTATTTAAATAACGTAATAAAGTATATTCATATATAGTTATTGTGAAGAACATAAAATATGAGAATAGAGAAGTGTCCTACTTAAACGTAAACGAATTCAAGTCACAATCAGTTTGAGTATAAAAGACAAATAAGCCTCGTGCACATGTATTTAACAAATAAATATATTCGCCAAATCAAAGACATTGTTGTGCATTCATTCATTGTTTCGTAAACGTCTTCGTGTATTAATAGAAATATTGCATGCAAGCACATTTTCTTAATGTACAAAGCAGAATTAATTACAATAAGAGCTGAAAGTGACGAAATCAAAAATCAAATGGATGAAAAATGAAAAAGAAACCAATTTAAATCATTCTAAAGTTTCAAGTTAATGAATCAAATTTTATGAAATAATTAACGCTTTAATGAATAACTAATTAACCAAGATTTAAGTAGTTTATAAATATATTGGTTTAAGACGGAGAAAGAGAAATAATTAGAATATGAGTCAGTATGCTTGTAAAAAAGTAGATAGAGTATTTTAAATATCGATTATTGTAAAATGACAATTAATTGTTAAAAAAGAGATTATTGTCAAAATATTATCTTACTGCGGGAGATTGTCGGTACGGTTGAGGCCCCGGCCGTAATGAAGACATATCTAAAAAAATAAAAAATATTTAAATGAAGTTAAAAAATAATTCACTAAATGACAGTACAATAAAAGTACAAAATACAATAAACTCCGAGACCTACATAATTCTCTAAACAAGTCTTATAAAATATGGCAAAAAGGGGCAAAATCCAATACTGTTTTAATCTGGTTTTAATTTGGAAAATTCTGTCAATGAAAACTGAATAAATAAAAAATTAATGGAGGAGAAACGCAGCAGTTGGCGCCAAAGAGGCTGAACTCCAGCAGCGTTGGCTCTCAAAGAAAAGGTCAAAGAATGGAGATAATTCATGCTAAGCCTTGACTCACCTGTTCGTTGCATCTTGCGAGCTAACTTAATTGGCAATGATGAATGATGAACAGGGTTAATTGTATTAACTTGACTTTTGTTCCTCCTTGGCGAATTCGCTGAATCCTCTTCCTCCGCCCACTTGTCGTTAGGAATCGAATCCCCCTTCAATTCGCAACTTCTAGCCTCATGACGAGGAAAATCAATACATTGATGCATCCAATAGTGTACTATAGGGCAAGAGAGAAGTGCAGGCTAAATAAATCCTGTTTATATCAACGTAAAACTTAATTGTGCTTTACTTTTATTTATTAATTAATCAATCACCGGCGGCGTTGCAGCTCTATTTCTCCTCATGTCATAGGAAGGTGAGTGTTAACATAAAGCACGTTGGACATTTATAGGCAATAAATCCGACATCCGTCATCACACGTATTAGCAATAATCCTGTTTTGTTTACAAATTGTGAATAATTGTAATAACAATTTCTATAATCATTTTATTCATTGGAATTATCATAACACATTAAAATGACTTTATTATTAATACTAAAATGTTATAAATTATAATACTTTATATATTTAAAATTATTTTTTAGACGTATTTAATTACTTAAACGTGACGACATGCTGAGGATGCGATGGAAGAATTGTAGGAATGTGAGGTGAAAAGGAAATCAAGACGATGACATTAGAAGATGAAGAGAATGCACGGAACCGAACTCGAAAGTTGGGTCTTCCAGTCCTCCTCATCTTCCTCATCTTGTCCATCATCTCCAAAGCATACACCTCGTGGGAGCCTCAGGAAGATGAGTACGCCTCTTGTAATCGATCCAGACAAATACTAGAAAACTCACTCTGGGGATTTATAACTGATGGACCATCTAACTATACTCATGATTCCCATTGTGAATGGCTGATTAAAGGTAATACGGATATAAGATACAACATGTTATTGACATTTTATTTTACCATGATTAGCCATTTATTAATTTAATTTTCTGTACAAGCTCCTGCTGGTCAATACATCACTCTTCGTGTGAATAAAGTACGGACTGAATGCTCTTACGATTACCTTTTTATTTTTGATGGCGACTCGTACTTAAAGAATTCTTCTCTCTTGGCTTCAATGAGCGGCGGTGCTCATCCTAGCAATGTTACTTTTATTGCCCGTTCCGGAAGTGTAATGACTCAATTAAAATCAATTAAACTATTTACCACTATGCTTTCATTGAAATTTCGTTCACAAATAATGCTTTCTTAAAATCCCAGATGCTGATTCTTTTGTATTCTGATACGAACTACGCTCTTGAGGGTTTTACCGCTGAATATCACATATCGCCATGTCCTCTTAATTGCTCCAACGCTGGTTCTTGTGTTTTTGCTAACGATGGAGATCTCGGTCACTGCGAATGTTTAAATGGACGTAAAGGAGAAGCTTGCCACCTCGTTGAAGGAGGAAAAGAGTTGAATGTTGAAAGTCAGCTTATTGGAAACTATGCTCTTTCACCCACAGAATCCATTGAGTTAATTGGGCATTCAGCTGTTGAAATTGATGGACAAGTGTTCATCTATGGGGGATTCAATCTCAACACTTATCTCTCATCTCTCAAGATCATTTCCTTAAACCCCGTCCAAGTGAAGAAAATACTTACGAGGGATTCTCTCAAAATAATAACCAGAAGTGACGAAGAGAACCAAGATATAACAAATGAAGGTGATCTCTCGACCGCATCTGATCGAAATAGCTTTAAGAAACAAGATATTGCCCACGTTTGGCCAGAAGGGAGATACGGCCACGCTTCCGCTCCTCACCGTCACGGATTTTTCATCCACGGTGGAAAAAGCGCCAAGAAGATCTCCAATCATCTTTACTACTTCAATGTCACAAGTCTCTCTTGGACGCGAATTAAAAATTCCTCTCTCCCACATTTGATGTACCATTCAATGACGCGAGTTCCTTCAGGACACATTTACGTGTACGGTGGTGGGACTTCCTCTGGAGATTTCTCTTCAAAGCTTTACATCTTCTCTGGAGACTCTCCTTCCAACTGGACCGAAATTGTGAGTCATTGTTGTGGTAAACCTCAGCATAGAGCTATTCTCGGTCAGACTATGAGCTACTGGGAGAAGAAAAATTCCCTGCTCATCTTTGGAGGTCTTGGGCCGGACAATGGGCGATTTTCTCGTTTATCACATCAAATGTGGCTCTTCAATTTGGAATCTCTCACATGGTTCCAAGTGGATTACCCCAGAAACAATGCAATAATGGCTGAAGGGTCAGCTCGGGCTTTTCACACAGCTCATATCTTTCATGAGTACCTATGGATTGTCGGAGGATATACTCACATTCACAACAAGGACGAGTCTTGCTACTCTAGCCACCTTCTCAGCTACAATTTAGACTGTCAAGTATTTTTACATGAAAGTGATTTAAGTCAAGGGGTCTTTGGCCACCAAAGCGTTCTAAGGGAAGATGAGATTTTCATCTTTGGCGGCTACAGAGGATTTCTCTCTTCCAGAGTAGAAAAAGTGAAAGTTTGGACTTGCAAGTCACATGCTGAACGCTGGGACTGCGCTAGTGACCCATCTTGTGGTTGGTGCCCTTCCGATGAAAAATGCTACGAGAAGATCCCTGGGAGCAAAGCATGCACGACGAATCTCCAATCAGCTCCTTGTGCTGGAATGTGTCCTTTGATGACCAGTTGTCAAACCTGTGTGAGCATTTCGCCACCCAGCTCTTGCTTTTGGTGTGAGCAAGCGAATAAATGTATCGGATCAACAGAGTTTCAAACGGGTTGTTCAAGCGAGTCGCTGAAGCGAAATTATTCTGAATGTATTACGAACGTGAAAGGACAACGCGGAGTGACTCTGTTTGAATATAAACATCCCAAGAATTTCTCGAACCCGGATTTGGTTTTGAGAGTAAATGGAACTGTGATTCATTTACCAAGGGATTTGTCCTCGTTGGAATCAGGACCTTCGACTTTTGCTCTCAAAGGCTTTGTTAAAGGCGCCGGAGCATCTCATTCTCATAAGCTCGAACTTTGTGCAATTAAAGCTGAGACGAATTTCTCAATGCGAGACTCGATCAACACGCTTGAGAACATTGGAGAAGAAATCCACGAGCACATACGATGGTCAGATACGCAAACTTGCTTGAATTTAACTTGGCCCACTGGAGTCCAAGTTATGATCTCACAGGAATCCAAATACATATTTGAAATGTCAGCTTACAACAAGGAAACCCCGATTGCTGGAACTGAGCAACCGCAAAAAGGAGGAAGTTTAGTAAGTTTGCATCAACAGCTAATGCAAACAGTTCGGGCGATTCTCCAACCGAATCTCTTGCCCTATTTGACTGATGGGAAGAAATGTCATGCAGAGAAGAACTGTTTGGCCTGCGTTGGCGACTCTGCTTGTTTATGGAGTCACAATGAATGCAAATCCAGATTCTCGTCAGCGGACAATCATCTTAATTCGTCAACAGAAGCAGTGATTGAGAGCAGAGACTGCGTTCTGTGTAATGACATGTCGTCATGCAGCGAGTGTCTCGAAAGAGACGAATGCGAATGGTGGGAAGAAGAAATCACTTGTGCTCGAAGAGGAAGACTTCCTACGGCTACAAGAGATAAAGGCTTATGCCCACCGGATTGTCACCTTAGAACAAATTGCTCATCTTGCTTGACAATGGCTGGAAAATGTGTATGGTGCGAAGAGAAACGGTGAGTTACTTTTTTAAATTAGTTATTTTGAATCAATTAAAAATCATTATGACAAAATATGAATTTATTTTATGTTTTTAGTGAATGTTTCGTTTTCTCAGTGTATACAAGTTTTTATCAGTATGGTCAATGTGTTCAGTGGATCGACAAACCTCAGCAGTGCCAAAGGTGTGAGAAGCAACCATCTTGTAATGAATGCATTAAAAATTTGGGATGTGGTTGGAGCTACGACGACACTGGAGGATTTTGCACAGAAGGAGACTTTTCAGGATCGTATCTTGAGATAGAGGAACTTCTCAAGCAATCAAATGCTCTCTCACCTGAAAAAACAAATAGAACATGGGCTTATGCAGATTGTCCAGATGTCAATGAATGTGAATTAAATATTACTAAACTTTGTCATGAGAATGCTACTTGTGTAAATACTCCTGGGTCATATAAATGCCTCTGTCAACAAGGTTAGTTTTTACTAATTGATTAAATTGCTGAATTGATATTAAATTCAAAATATCCTAAAAATTTCATTAGAATACCATTATTTTTTTTAATTATTTTAAAAATTTAATTGATGTGAAATATTTACATATTTTTATTAAATTAATTTCATTGTAGGGTTTACTGGTGATGGGAGAGATTCCTGCGAAAAGACTTGTTGGGAACCTTGTGTACACGGAACTTGCTCTTCTGATTTCGTCTGTGAATGCAATCTAGGGTAGGAAGATATATAAATACTAATTGTTTTATACTTAACATTAAGTACTATAATAGGTTCCACACACTCTGAACCATATTTCGTGTATATTTGAACGTAAATATGGCTCAGAGTGAGTGGAACCTATTATAATTAAGTAAATCAATCAATGTTTTATAAAAACTTAAGTTTTGAGACTCAATTAGACAAACAGTAGGTTGAATGAATTTCAGTTATTTTTTAAATAAATTATTTATTAAACATGAGATTTATTTTAAAGATGGACTGGTGTTGATTGCTCCATTGATTGTGGTTGTAACAATCACTCATCATGCGAAACTGGTACCTGTGACGAATGCCAAGAACGCACAATGGGAGAGCACTGTGAGTTTTGTACCCCTGGAAGTTTCGGTGACGCCACAAATATGAAAATCGGATGCAATCAATGCAACTGTAATGGACATGGCGATGACTCAGCCGGGCTTTGCGATTCATCAACGGGCATTTGCTTGTGTCTTAATAACACGATTGGATCGACTTGCTCAGAATGCATGGAAGGATTTTACGGAGACCCAATAGACGGAAGGCCTTGTTATCGGAAATGTGGAGGTCGGGTCCTTGAACAAATCTCTGGTTCTTCCAAAGGATATTTTGGCTCTCAAGTTCCGTACTCAAAAGATCCTAAAGTTCAACAACATTGCTTATGGGCCATTTCAAGCCCAAGAGATAGAGAAAAACGCCATATATTAATTCACATTGAACCCGGATTTCAAGTTCCTTGTAGTCAAAATGTGATAAACATTTATAACGGATTTCCGACATTTGGAAGGGGAAGAGATCCGCAACTCGTTGCCTCAGTATGCCTTCAAGGAGGAACATGTAATGGAGGCGGATCTTGTAACGACGGTGGTAATTGCAATAGTGGTATTGAAGAGGAAGAAGACGGTCGAGGTGTTTTTGTGGTCGTTGAAGGGGATTTGGCCGTCATTCTCTTGCAAAACGTCTCGCCACGAGTGTTTGGTTTCAATGCGTCATTTCAAATAGTTCCTGGAGTGCCAACGGCTCATCGAGTTGACACTTCAACTTCCTTTCATCCGTTGAAAGTCTCAAAGTTGTATGAGGGGAACTCTGTTCATTCCAGATTTGGACATTCGCTTCATGTTGATGAATGGAATGTTTGGATTTATGGAGGATATTCTCTTTCACTTGGGCCTTTAGATGACATTCGCCAATTCAGTCGAACAATGGCTAAATGGGTTCCTGTGACTATAACCGTTGATGATCACAGGTAATATTCACTATCAAAAATAATCTGCTTAAAATGAGAATTAGCCAATTACTAAATGAATTGATCGGTTTTCTTTAGAAATTCGAGTAGAAGCGTTGCAGCACCACCAGCGAGATATTTTCATGCAGGTGTTCTTGGACAAAATGGCCTTATTTACATTCATGGTGGAATTTCCCAAACGGGAAATTTCATGTCTGACACATGGAAATTTGACACGCGAGGGTCTCGCTGGCGTCGCCTTCAACAAAACGGTCCTTCGCTTGCTGGTCATACTTTAAATATTCGTGGCAACGAGGAGCTCATCATCATCGGCGGTTTCAATCCACAAACTGGGTTTTCAAATTCCATTTGGGTTTTGAACTTGAGAGATGACGAAGGATGGACAGAACGAAATACGACTGGAGCCTCTCCCATTGGGATCTACGGTCACTCTTCTGCTTTCCATAAAAAGACTGACAGTCTTTACGTCTTTGGGGGCATTTTACACGAAGTCAATTGCGTTGACGTTTCCGGGAAGTTATTCTCGCTTCATTGGCCTAGCAAACGTTGGTCCGTTCTTCCACCGACTGAGGACAATCAAATTCTCAAACTGCCGTCAAAGAGGCTTTTCCACTCCTCCGTCACGACTGATGAATACATGGTGATTGTTGGAGGCGGACGGAGTCCAAGTCTATTGGCATACTCATATGCTTGCAATCTCTGGTCAACGCTTGGGGACATTCGAGAATTGAACCTCCGAGGAGGAGCGTCGTCCCTTTGGGGAAATGAACTTCTCTTTCAGGGAGGATGGTCAAAGGGTAGGACAATTGAGTCGCTGTGGAAGATTCCGCTGCCAAGAGACATTTGTTCCATTCAAACGTCTTCGGAGGGATGTAAAGCAACGCTTGGTTGCTCTTATTGCTCATCTAATAACAACCACAGCCAGCAGTGCTATACTTCTGATTTGGAGATGCCAAGCGAATGCTCCGAAGGGGCGAGCAACATCAATTTTTGGAAAGGAACCGTTTGCAACAAAGAATGGATGGATGCGAGGAACTGCAACACTTACAATTCTTGTTTCGAATGTCTTGCTTCTTGGCCAGCTTACCCATCTTCAAAACCCGTGAGTCAATATTTAATTTCTTACAATTTATGTTTTTAAATGATGATTGTTATCCCTGGCTGAATCATTGATGATGAGAAAAAATTAGTCTATTTTTACTAATTAATGTTCACGATAATCTTTAGTATTTAACTTTAGCATTTACAGTGATTTTTGTGATTTAAAGGCTTGTCAATGGTGCATCAATTGCCAAGTTGGACGATGTGTGGCAGCTGGTAAAAATTGTGCAGAAGACATTCCAAGTTCTCCTTGCAACCTGGCCCAAACGAGAAATATAAGTGATGGAGATGCATCGCATTGTCAAGAGCGAGTTTGCCCAGCGAGTGAATGCGATAAGTGTACAACTCTTGGGAAATGCATTTGGACTCGTCAAGTTCTTCGAACAAGTACGCAAATTAAACAATTATAAATTATGAGTAATAACACGTTTAAAAGATTATCGTTGTAATTTGATGAACCAATATTTTAGATGATTGGAGTACAAAAGTTCATTCTCAACCTGTCTATGCGTGGAATTGCGTGCGGATGTCGATTTTAGATAACGTTTCCTTCACTGTTGTGTCAGCGCCTCCAGCTGAGTGTCCCAAACCATGTAGTTCCTTTGCAAATTGCGAAGAGTGCTTGGGGAGTCCTGGCTCTGAAGGATTATTCCATGAATGTCAATGGAGCACACTGCTTGGGAAGTGTATCTCGCCTGCACACAAATGGCTCCTTTGTTTTGGTGGCGTTTGCGGTCTCATTCTTAAAGGAGGAGATCCTGGAATTTGTCCCAAACCTTGCAGCGTCTACAAGTCTTGTTCCACTTGCCTTGAAATTCCTTCTTGCGGGTATGCTCTATAAGAAAAAAATTAATGATAATATTTAATTTGCATGTCGATTCAATATTCAATCATTTGAATGTTAAATTCAAACTTTAATAAAGAATTGATTTAATGAATAATAAATAAAATAGGTGGTGCGGAAAAGAAGGAAGCAACGGAGAAGGACTTTGCTACCTTGGAGATTCTTCTGGAAGCGAAGAAAAAAACGACACCATTTGTGCTCCACTCAATTGGAATTACTTAACTTGTCCAGAGGAGAATGAGTGCACAAATGGTCATCACACTTGTGATCCAGATTCTGAAAAATGCATTGACTTGTCAGAAGGATTCCGTTGTGAATGTCGTGAAGGATATGAGCGTGTGGGAGAGTCATGTTCTCCAATTTGCAATCAGGGTTGTGAGCACGGGACGTGCGTTGCTCCGGATAATTGCACGTGTCATTTTGGATTCGTTGGAACGAATTGTACTCATGAGTGTCAATGCAATGGTCATTCAATGTGTGCTGGCATTGACAAACTCGACGTTTGTCTCGACTGTCAGAATAATACTATGGGGCCGAATTGTAGCCAATGCAAGCCAATGTTTGTTGGGAATGCAAGCAACAGTGGGACGTGTGTTTCATGTTCTGAATATTGTAATGGCCATTCAGACGTATGTTTAGAAGAGAAGCATTACAACAAATGGTGCAACAACTCGGAGAGTTTGGACGAAACTTTGTTAAGAAGAATTCTTGGTGATGTCAAAACAGGCCCTGTCAACGATGCCTTTTGTTGTGCATGTAAAAACTCTACAACAGGGGAAAAGTGTCATAGTTGTCATCCGGGTTACTTCCGCGGGACGGAAGATAAAAGACTCAGTTGCCGCAAATGTGAATGTCATGGCCATGGCGATTCTTGTGACTCAACTTTTGGGCACAATTGCGAATGCAATAATAATACAGAGAGCGAACATTGCACTGTGAGCTCTGGAAAGGTATATTACACTATTTTTTTCAATTAGTTGATAGTACTAAGATTTAAATTGAAATGCTTTTAATATAAAGTTTACTTATTTCCAGTGTTGGAAAGTTCAATGCGCAAAATGTCGAGAATATTTTTTTGGAACTCCAACTCATGGGCATCAATGCTATAGGCAGATGTTAGTCGAAAATGACTATTGTTTTGACCCCAAATCTCAAGGTAAACTTAATATTTAAAAGTTTAAATGGTGTGGAATAAATATGACTCTTTTATTTTAGAATCTTGCACAATGAAGCCTAAGCCTCTGCTTTCGGGGAAAACAGTGTTCTTCGCAGTTCAACCAAAATTTATGAATGTAAACATTCGAATTCATCTTGACGTTACACATGGAGCCGTGAATGTTTATTTGAGTCCTAAAGAAGATACATTTGTGATTAGACAAGATGGGAATTCTTGGATGCATCATGTAATGAAAAAAATCATTAATATTAAATTAACAATTTATTAGAATTTCTAACTAACTTTGTGAATGAATTTTAGATTGACTTTGACAAAAAATACAGTCTTGGAGAAGGAGTAACTTTAAAAGAAGAAAAGGGTGATCCTAAAATGAGTAATGTGACAATTGACGAAGAAAACGTCGGACTATTAAATATGAAATCAAATCTGAATACGAAGCTGTACTTAACTGAGGAAGAAGCGGCTGGTTTCGCAACCCATGTTACTGTTGTTGATCCAAAAACAGTACTTCTAGTCAGAAATTTAAGAAATCGGCTCGTAGTCACACTTCCTCAGGTACAAATACTTTATCACTTGTAGATTGGTCATATTTCACAAGTATTTTAAGATATATGAATAATTTGAATTTAAATTACTTTTAGGATAACCATGATTTAAGACTGACTCGCTTTTATGTTGTACTTGTTGGGTAAGTCATTTTTTCACTTAAAAATTTATGATTTTTTTTACTAATTTTATTATAAACAAACGTTAAGATTGTTAAAGATAAAAAGAACTTTATTTTTACATTTTATTTATTATTACCAGTGTTGGTGATGTTTCTCAAGGGTCTGTATTCTTTCGACAAGACCAACTTCACATTGATCTGTTTGTTTTCTTCTCTGTTTTCTTTTCTGCGTTTTTTCTCTTCCTTGCCGCTTGCGGGATTGCATGGAAAGTGAAGCAAAATGTAAGGAAAATCAATTTTAATTAATATTTTAAAATAATTCGTTAAAGTTTATGAATTAATGAAAACAATGTTTTTATTTAAAGATGGACGTTGTTCGTGCACGGCACCGGCATGTTGCAGAAATGATGTCAATGGCAAAGCGTCCTTTCGCTCTTTGGACCATTATTTTAGAACCTGAGCATACGAGTCCTCTTTACGAAGTTTACAACCAATGTCGGAAAACCTGTCGGAAGGTAACTTATTTTAGTGTTAAATGGTTGATTATTGATTATTATATCGTATCATTTGCCAAAAGAATAAAAAAAATGTTTATATTTTGGTAATTCTTAGGGCTGCATATGTATTAGACCATTGGCAATTGAAGCAACTTCTGAAGGATCTGCTGCAGTTTATACGATGGTTGTGTCGCTTCCTGGAGCTTCTGTTGCCCCATTGAGCCTCTGTCTTGCCTCAACTCTTGCCTCTTCATCTCGGTCTCATCCGCCTCTTCACATGAGACGACGGAGAATTTAATCAGCTTTTGCTTTTATTGATCTTTGCTCGTTAACTCGTTACTTTAATAGTTTAGTTTCACTTTTTGTATTCATGGGTAACTTAAATTGTATTGCAACTTGTTCGAATTACCTACAAATGTTCAATCACATTATTGAATAAAAGATTTAGTGTTGTATTTCAAGACTTTTCTTCGAATGGTCATATAAGAATAAATTATAATTTATAAAACAATTATTATACCTTATTCCAAAATTGTATGGGCTTGAACTTTTAACGATAACTCGTAGAAACCATGTTAAGTTTATGGGAATTGTTGCGGGGTATTACTGACAATTTTATCAATATGCCCCACTCCTTACCAGAGACTAACGTTCGCTTAGGATCCTCGTCAGGTGAATCTTCTCTCTTGTTTTTGCGAGAAGATCAAATGGGCGAAGAGGCCTAGTTAAACTAGATTCTTCGAAAGATTATCAAAATAAAAGGGTTTATAATTGTAATTACAACTCAGTAAAAAATGGGGGATAAAGAGGTGAACGTCAAATATGTGCAGTCCAGCTCCGCTGGGGTTAAACCCATGTCCATTGTGGGACGGTTTCACAATGAAAGGGAAAGGTTAGATTTCCAAAATAATAACATACTTTATATTTAAATATTAATTACTTGTTTGAAATATGGTCATATTTGAATTTTGAATTTTACCAAAGACTTGCCGGTGGCATGACCGATGCTGACCGGGCATGGAGAAAGAAATGGCTCGCTGATCAACATCTTACTCCAAGAGAACCAGTTGGAATTGATGCCTATTCAAAAGACCTTTTAAATCCTTTCCGACGAGCCATGCGATTTCCTCTTGATTTCTTCTTCAGTCGAGTTGTGGCGAAAGCTACAGTAAGCATTTTATAAAATTACAATAATCAAAACATTAATTCTAATCTAATAATAAAAAATCAAACATTATTTTTAAATAAACATTTAAATTATTATTAAAGGGAGCCGAAGCAGCTCATGTTTTGCGAGTCTATACGGGAAAAACTCTGATGGGATTCGCTTTCATGTTCTGCACTTTTTACTACTTCAAATATAATACGAATGTAAGTTAAATACTTTATTCAAAAAGTAAATAAATATTAAAGTAGTTTTAAATCAGAAATTAAAGAATTTAATGATTACAATTTATTTCAAGACATGGGAAAGTCATTCGGGCTGGCGAGTCTACAAATCACGTCCTGTATTGTATCCTTGTGACGAAGGCTATCCTCTTGAACCAAAAGAAAGGAAGCGTGAAGAATACGCAAGTCGACATTTCAACAACTCAATCTGGGGAAAGAAATATTACAAGTCCGAGTAATAAATTCCCCATTTGCCTTCACCTATTCACATTAGTCGTTGAAAATTAAGTGTTATAATACCCAAATATCTTGTATAGCGTTGAATGATAAATTGTAATAAATTAATGAACTTAAACTGCCAGATAATTGTAACTAAAGTAACTTCTAATTCAATGACCATCAAGTGACGGCATCCTAAGAACGATAAATTCATGATGATAATTTGCAAACCTATTTTGTTCCAGTAAATTCAGCAAGTTCGCAATTAAGTTTTTCTGCATGATTTATATTTATTTCCCGTAATAGTAAGATCATTATTATACGATCATTATAATGATACTTAATCCTCAAAGTCACACATGTTGAGGCAATATTTAATAATTACTTCTATATACTTAAATTGTAATAATAGAGTAGTCGTCTGTTTCTTCCATTTTTATTTCTCCATTTTCTTCGTTTTCTTTTCTAGAGGCGCTTGAGGCCTTGCCATGATGCATGTATGTTTATATAATGAATAATAGATTTGAGGGACAATAATAATTAACAAGTAATAATATTACTTCTACGTAAAATTATTTAGGTATGTGTAGTAGTTAGTCGGCTTCCACATTCTACTCTAGAACTCTCTCTTCCTCTTCTTCGGAGCAATTCGAGTCTTCCACCAATGTAAACTCTACGAATTCGAAAATTTTACTCGGTTCCTTCCCCCAGACGGCTTTCTCTAAACTCCTCCATCAACACTACCATATTCACAGGAAGAAGATTCAGTTCCCCCATTTGTTTCCTCCACCCCAGCCCTGAAAGGTGATCAAAGATTACCACTAGTTAGTGTTTTTATATTCAAGAAATGGATCTAGTAGTTCATTATAAATGTATTTTGTCCAATACCATGGAATGCTTCTCTTCCATGATGAGGTGGCTGTCCCAGGAATTACTTCCGCCTTGTTGTTCCATTTTTGGTAAATGCTGCTCCATGTGTTCAAAGGACTGGTAAGGATACATGTTCCCACCGCTTCCACCCATGTGCAGCATTGGACCTCCGTTCATTACTTGTCGGTTTCCATCATACAACTGAAGAATCAAAAACATCGCATCATTATTAATTTATTAATCTCCCACAGTATAATAATGATATTTTGATAACTAAACTATAACTAGCCAATTGTGTTGAAAATATAATGAAAATGACCTGTTGGAAGTCAATAAGATTTCTTGGTTCAATCTCCTCAATGAACCGTCGACCAAGGAAGTTCCTCGAGTCTCGCTCTCTTCCATGTGGGTTCTGTTGGCCCATATGGCTAGGAGCTGACTGAGGTGGGAATCCTTGAGAATTTCCGCTATTCCCATAAAGGTTCATCCATGATTGAGGTGGCTGTTGGCCAAGATGAGGACCAGCAGGATTTCCTGGAATCGGAGGCGGAAGTTGCTGCGCGGTCGAGTCCATGACTTCTAAACCGGTGAAACTTGACATACCTCCGATGCCACCGCCAGTTCCTGTGCTTCCACTTGTGTTCTTCCAAGTTCTTTCTCCACCAATAGGCCGAGGGAAACGACGATCTTCCTTCACGCTCTCCATACCGAACCCTTCAAAGTTCAAAAGCATTTTCATTTCATTTCCTTATTCAAAATGAAAATGAATTTACTAATTACTAATGAAAAATGTGAGCAAACGCAGGTTCAATATGAAACTATTCAATTCATAGTGAGGTTTTAGTAAGCTCTTTAATTTTACACACAAAAAACGCCAATTACGAAATAAGCTATTCGTATTGGAGCTGGGGTGTGTAAAATCCATTTCCAATTGAAATGAACAATTACTTTGATTGTCCTGAAGAGGTGTCGGTGCATCGATGTTTGAGAGAATCCCTTGCGGATCTATATTTTGTCCAGGACCAAGGTTGGCGAGTTGAAAGTCAATAAGGCCTTCATTAGGTTGACCGTACGAGTTCCATGACTGGGTCGTTGAAACAGTCGGCGGTCGACCTCCGACCAATCTTTGTTGAGGAAATTGATTCGGCGTCTTAAACTGATGAATCTGTTGTTGGTGATTCATGCCTCCGCAGAAAGCATTTCCCTTGAAGCTTGGAGCTCGAGGGTTGAGGCGAGAAAATGACGCATTTGGTGGACCTCCTTGACTTCCACTAGAAAAATAAAAGAATAAATTAATGTTTGAATTATTTTTTAATGAGAAGAGGATGGTTTGTAGCTTGGGCTTGAAAGATTTTGCTGCCTCTAGACAAGACAAGCGCAGGGATTTGATGAGAAGGCAAGAATGACGTCATTCTCGAACTTTGAGATTGAGAGTTTTGAAGGTGAATTCAGTCAGTTAGTCAGTGTGAGAGGTCCCGATAGGAAAAATTCAATAAAAAGATATTCTCCATTGTAAACTTTAATCCTTCTTCCTCGTAAAGAGATTTGTGAAGATTTATCTTGGTAGGAAGTTGGACTTTAATTATAAGCAGGCCGGAATTGAATTGGAGAGCAGAATCGGAAAGTGAATTAAAACTTATTTTTAAGTGTTTGCAAACGCAGGTTCAATATGAAACTATTCAATTCATATTGAGGTTTTAGCAGGCGATTTAATTTTACACGCTAAAAACGCCAATTACAAAATAAGCTATTCGTATTGGAGCTGGGGCGTGTAATAATTATAACATCTAATATTTCGTAATCATATTTCATTTTTAGAATAACTCATAATTCCACAACACCTTTTACTAATTTAAGAAAAACATTAGCCTATGGAGATGAGCTCGGCAAATGGCAAGGGCTCATGAAAGGATTCAATTTTTCAAAGTCTATAACACTTACGCATTATTGTAGAGAAGCTGGTTGTTTCCAGACTCTTGAAGGCTTTGTTGAGAGTAAACTGCCGAGAAATTGTGGTTGTTTCCAACTCGGTTCAAGTTATATGAATTCCCTGCCGGTGGTACTTGTTGCTGTTGCTGGTGTTGTTGCTGCTGCTGTTGATGGTGATGCTGGAGTTGTTGGAAATGTGAAAGGCCCGCATCAAGTCCAAAGTTCCCTTGAACACCACTGACAGAGCTTCCATGATGACTCTGTAAAAGAGGAGCTTGTTGCTGTTGTTGCTGCTGTTGTTGTTGCTGCTGTTGCATGCGGAGAATTGGAGAACTCATCGTCGTGTTTCCTCGATAACCTGGAGCCTTTGAAGCGTCGGCCTATTTAGAATAAATAGACAATGAGCATTTTATAATAACGAATATAAAAACATTAGACTCCCTAGATTCACTACAGCAGAATTGTGATTCAATAAATGGTAAAAATGAATTTAAGCTTATTTTTAAGTGTTTGCAAACGCAGGTTCAATACAAAACAAAGTATTCATATTGAGGTTTTAGTAAGCTATTTAATTTTACACGCAAAAAACGCCAATTACAAAACAAGCCATTCGTATTGGAGCTGGAGCGTGTAACGATTATAACATCTAATATTTCGCAATTTTAAATTTTTAGAATAACTCAGAATTCCTAAACGCCTTTTAAAACTAATAAATTATAAAAACTCACTTTTGGAACATCTGACTCAAGTGCATCAAGGAACTTGGCCGTGTTAGCGAGGTTGTGAGAAGAAGGCCCAAGTCCATTTCCAAGCGAAGGGCCCAAAAAGGAGGAATTCATCTGAATCGTGGTGTTGAGGGTCGAAGAAGGGATTCCAGACGCAGCGACGGAGGCAAAGTTCATTGCTCGTGAAGCACCAGAACCCACGACCCCGAGACCAAGGCCATCTCCTCCTCCAAGTCCACCCTCGAACCAACTTGCATTAGGCTTGCTAAACGTGTAGTTGAAAGGAGAGTATTCCATTGGAGTTGACCCTTCTCGGCTAAAAAACCCAAGGCAAATGAAAATTAACATTTACAATTCCACAAACTTGCCAAATAAGAGAAGTTAGCAGGTTTTCGTTTACGTTTGTTTCCTTTCCTCTAGCGGAATTGTTCCCTAAACTAGCCCTATCTTGTACATAGGACTCAAAGGGTTTCGTTTTTCGTTCGTTCATTTAGATAGGGAGCGAAAGGAAACCTTCCTTTCGCTTCATCATCCAAAGGAAACATTTAAACGTAAACGTCAAAAGTACGCACTTTGTATTCTACATCTGTATTATCTCTCTTGAAAGTCAACTTACCCGCTGTCGCTGGAAGGAGGAATCGTCGGAGGCGGCTGGGCCTGCGTGTTGTTCACAACTTGAGCCTTCACCTGGCCTTGCTGTTGATGTTGAGGGACGGTAACTCCGAACTTGTCTCTTGGACCGGTCATTTGCTGCTGGTGTTGTGGAGGTGGTTGTTGCTGTTGTTGCTGTTGCTGCTGTTGGTCCGGAATGCGAGGTGGCTCGATTCCTACCGGGGAAAATCCTCCCACCGGTTTCCCAACAGCCTTTTGGAGTGGAACGGGCCTCTCGGCCGCTTTTTGTTGATGATGCTGATGGAATCCATGGGTCGGCTGGCCATTGTGTTGTGCCGGTGGCGACATACTGGGTGTGATCACACGTGGAGGCGGACTCGGGTCCTTTTCAGGAACAGAACTTGGCGGCGGCTTCTGAGTCGGCTGGGCTGTCAACTTCGAGGCGAATGAACTTGGTCCAGTAGAAGGAGAGTGGGGAGGCGGAGGAGGGACGCTTGGAGTGAAGACGATGCTCCGCCCGCCACTCTTCCCGCCCTTCAGCAGGCTCGAGATGGACTGGGCAGGAGAGGTGAGAGGTTCTTTCTTGAGAGGCGGAGATGGCTGGGCGGGCTTGACCTGGAGCGGCGGAGGAGAAGCTGAAGACTTCACCTGGGGCGGCGAGGTCTTGGTTCCCTTGGCTACCCCAATCAGCGGCTTGAGAGGGCCGTTGGAGTGCGGAGGCTCTACTGCTGGGTTCTCGGCTCCAAACACTGTCGGAGTGATCGTGAACGGAACTGGGGCCGTTTGGCGGTTCAAGGAGGGAAGCAACTTCTTCACGTCGAGGTCGGGCTCGTTCATGAGGGCCGTGATGAGGTTATGGGCCTGTTTCGTAGCCTCAACCGTTCCTTTGATCTGGATGGTCCGCTCGAGCTGGACGGCTCCCTTTTGCTGTTTCTCAACCTCAATGTGAGCCCCAGTAGCCTCTCGAATCGCATTGATGTTACACCCACCGCGCCCAATCACCCGCGAGATAACAGAGGAAGGAACGTTGATCTTCTTCGACCTCGAGGACGTGCAATTCCTCGTGACTTCCTTCCATCCCTCGTCCTTACGCCCGTGGAGGGCCGTGTGCTTCACTCCAATGGCACTTGGTCCACTCGGAGGACTCATTTTGGGAGTCGGGGCAGTCGCACCGGGATTTGGAAGAGCCTCAGCGTGACCATGCGGCCGAATGTGTTGAGGATGAAGAGAAAGCCCCATCAAGGGTTCAAGACCCCCTTCAGCTCCGCCTTTCCCTTTAACTCCTTTTAATCCGCTAAAAGAAATTAAAATAATCAAGAAAAGTTTATTCAATGATATCAAGAATTAGGTTTTTTAATTTCTAAAAAAGATAAAAATTCACCTGCTGAAAATTGGAGGTGGATTTGTTGGTGGAGGATTAGGTCTTGGTGGCTGGGTAGCAGGCGGAGGATTCTCCTCTCTCTTTCCACCCTTCGAACCTTTCACTGCCATCTCCACTTCCTTCAATTTCTCCTTTATGATCTCTTTGTTAGTGGGTCCTTGCGGTTTTGTGTTGTTGGCCACAAGGGCTTTTCCTCTTTCAGTCCGGTCCTCAGGCGGTTCCTCCTGGTCGCGGTTCTCCTTTTGTCGCTTGTTCTTCTTCTTTCGGTTCTTCCCAGTCATGCTCGGGGGCGGCTCAATCACCGGTACAGGCTCCTCGATCTCGACGACCTTCGGGTGAAAGCGAGCTTTGACTCCAAGCCTCTCAGACACGTTGCTCCCTTGTTGGTTGTTCTCGATCGGAAGGGCAGGAACGGGATCGTCAGGCTCTTCCTCTTCGATCTCTTCGTCCTCCTCATCGTCCTCTTGATTGACAGCTTGCTTCTTCTCCTGCTTTTTCTTCTTTTTCTTCTCTCTCCGACGGGCCGCGGCGAGTCTCTTCGACTCCTCTCGGCTCCTCTCCGTCTCGAGTTCTTCAAGGAGGATCGAAGCGTTCTTGTTGGCCTCAAGGGCTTGTTTGTCCTTCGCTTGCTTGATGTACTCAGCCGCCGTGTTTGACTTTTTCAACAGCTCTGCCTCTCCGGCGATGGACAAGAGGTATCGGGACATCTCAAGGTCAGATGGGAATTGTTGGACGTTCTTCACAATCCAACGAATGACCTTCACATGGCCTTTACGGAACGCAGCCATGAGGCACGAGATTCTCCTATTATCCTGGGCATCGAGGTCTGCCCCGTGCCGATACAGAATTTGACTCACGTCCAAGTGTCCCCCATGTGAGGAGAGCCAAAGAGGTGTACAGCCCTTCTTATTCCTCACATCAGCAATCGCCCCCCTTTTCAAGGAAATGTTTATTAGTTTCTACTCAAAACATACGCATTACAACTCTTATAACTAACGTAAGGAGCATTCCATAGGATTTCATCCCGTCAGAAATGATTTTGGTAAACCGCCTTATGGCGCGATTCCCCTTCCCTCCCCCTTTTCCTCACAGTGTTAGATCAATCAAATTCAGAAATATA
>VJMY01000623.1:0-42789 GCA_009869795.1 Neelides sp. FZ-2019 | reverse complement strand
TAGAGTTTATTTAAATATTATAAATAATATATATATATATATATATATATATGTCTTTGAATATAATGCATATTTTATCAATATTCACTAAATATTCTGAATTTTATGAATATAATTTATTTTTAATAGTATAAATATTGTTACTCCTAAATCTATAATGCAAACAATACACGAAATGTATTGTAAAACAATAGCAGCCCATGAAAATAAATGAACTCTTTAAATTTACTTGGAAGGAAGAAGTTTGATTTCTATTAAAACTTTATAAAGTTGATTTAAATATTATAAATAATATACAGGTTATTATTTATTTATGTCTTTGCATATAAATAATCCATATTTTATCAACATTTTCTAAGATTTTACGAAAATTGTTTATAGTTTTTTTTCTATAAATATTATTATTTATATAATATGCTCCTATACCTTAATTAAATCTAATGTAAACAATACACCAATGTACACAATACATACAAAAGTTTCAAATCAATTTGAATTCACATTCAAAAGTATAAGTACTTATCTAATTATTATAATTATAATTATAATACATTAATGTATCTCATGTGAATTATATATTAAATAAAACTTAAAAATACATGCATTTACCTATAAAAGTGTAATAATTCAGGCTCATTTCAATTTACATAAATCCATGTATCCTTGCACGGTCGTTGTTGAAAGTTTCCCTCAAAATATGCCAGAAATTGCCTATTCCATGATAGGATACATACTGCCAATGAAGGCGGGAAGGGAATTGGAAAAATGACATGTTTTTTCCATGTGTAATGTATATAAATTTCAATAAAACTCCAAATATCTTAAAATCCTATTTAGTTTTAATTTCTTCGGCAAATTACCTGCAACTTTGCCAGCTACTTATTTATATATAATATACACAATATTTTATCCTCTACAAGAGGACATTATTATATCATTTGGCAAAGTTATAGAAGTAAGAGAGACTACAATGCATTCTAGACGACTCATTTTGAAGGGAAATTCAAAAAAGGCTGTTGTGCTGTGAGAATCTACATGGACAAAGCCATATATACATTATAATTTAGTTAAATTATACCTTACAGTGCCTTAAGCCTTTTTAAATAGTAAAGAGTATATTCCGAACTCAAGCATTTCTAAGTGTATTATAATAAGTAAACGTTACATGAACTACTAAGATTAATCATTATTGTATGTATGTGAGTGTTAGTAAGTTTGGCACTTTCTATCCTCGTGTGCTCCGATAGGAGATGACAGTTGGGCGAGGAGCATTCCTTTCATATTCACTTATTCATTCATTGCCATTGTTAATAATTGAGAGGACGAGGTCCTTGGGCCGGTTCTCTGCCTTCAATCCTTAACATTCTTCAATGAATCAAAGACAGAGTTTCCCTATTAAAATTTTAGAATCATTAAATATATTAGCCTTTAATTCATTCTTGAGATTAAGATCCAAGCAGAACATTATGGGACCTTTTATTGGCCTAGTCTCACAATCTAAATTGCACAAATGCAATTTCATCCAACCAGACCATTTCCTCTTATTAGTGAGTCTTTGACACGTCTCTGAATCTTTAATTTACTAGATTGGCATTGATCTTATTTCAAATAGATTTTTAAATCAAGTCATTATATTCCCATACCTGTATAATAATACATTATTCTCTATATGCGTATATTTATTTACATTTCCTTTTCGAGAAAGCTCTAAGTAGAAAAACAAGGATATTTTAAGGTGATTGAAGTTCTCGTTCATTGCATTCCTTATCAAGAACACAAATCTCTCAAACATCCCATAATTTATCTTTCAACAATGCGAATTTCCTCAAATTGTCTCAAGGAAAGGCAACAATTACAACCATAACATAGTAAGACTATACAACCATACAATTAATGTAATTTGAGTAATTCAACATGTTTAAAGTGAAATGTATTCGTTCGTAAATAGTGAGCCGCATTTATAAAAAATGTCTCTAAATTAACCAATATGAATAGATTATTGAGTTTCCACATGGGAGTTTATCTCATGAATATTATTATTATAAAGGGCTAAACTCACATCCCTTTGTTGGTTAAAAAGACATTAGATTTTTATTAACTCCATGATGACTTGGATTAGAATGACCCTCTTGACACATCAAATCAACAAAGTCTGAAATTGCCATTCACAAATGCACCTCTGGGAGAGATTCCTTCACTAGTTTAATGGAAGCCATTCTCATTTATCTCACGAACTCCGAATGTCAAGTATTAGTAAATATTAATAATATGAATCGATAAAGATCATTTATCTCGGGAAGTCATTTAATCATCGACACACTTACACAGACACATTTAGCAAGTATGCTGTGGAATAACAAGCCAGTGCGGGTCTCCTGACCCAAACAAACCCAACAATCTAATGGGAATTACGCGACTCCCAACATTGCAACCCAAGACATTTTGATCGAGAGTATCAATAGTCATCATCGCCCAATAATTGTTTGATCAAATAGGCGAATCAAAGGCATTAGAAAGGCCGCACTGCAACACTTAATATGCGTCCTATTCCAAGTGTTTAAGAACCCTCATGTTCATGAGATAATTAGGGGAGTCGGCAGGGTCGAGAGATCCGACTGAGTGAACCTCCATTATGATATGTATTATGAAATAATGAGCCAATAATTTAATACAAAGGCGAAAGGCATCCCCGGTCGCCTGTCCGACTCACTCAGGAAGATAAATAATTGCCTGGGAAGAATTAAAGAGAGCCCAAGCAAGAAACCTGATAAGTCCCCTCAATTCCCTTTCCATTTCGGATCAAACTCGAATCAAGTTGATTGGGTTACATTATGGGACGTGAATGGGAATGGAATTGAATCAAAAGGGTTTCTGTGCTCTCATGCTGAGACCCCCGCCGGCCCATTCATTCCAAGAAGTTTGTAGCGATCTTAAGATGTCCCATTTCACACAATCTCCCTTTATCGTGTTCCTGGCTATTTACATGATGAACCATTTGCGTGATGAATGACAGAAAAGGAAAGGCTTACAAAAGTTTGATAATTCAACCCTTTTTCCGCCCAATCTTCTAGCTTCAATCCATATCCTTGATTATCCTTGCCTCGAGCATTTCGAACTTGATTTCGATAAAAACTTTTCGCTAATCCTCCCCTAATTATCACTTATTTCTAAAGATTTCTATCTAATCGAAAAAATCTCTTTCGCTAGTAAACCTAATGACGAGATAAACAAGTAATTTAATTAGAATATGTATAGCTAATAGGTATAAACATATAGTATAGGTATTATTATTAATATAGTGATGAAACTACCCGGTGCAATTTTAATTAAATTTAATATTTATAGGAGCGTGAATAAATTGACTGTTTCTGGGAAAGTGGGTGTTGGGATAAGTATTTTAATAAAATCTGAATCACTTTTTTAATTGATATTTTTACATTTGTAACTAAATATCTGATTTTTTTATTTCAGGGGAAAGCCTGCGGAGCTGGACTTGGAGTGAAAAAGACATCTATAACCAATACTTCAATAAAGAACTCATTGTCAATGAAACCGGGAGGAGGACCTAGAAGGGGAAGCGTTGAAAACGTAGTTGTACGAATGTTGGATTGAATATTTTTATTTGTATTTATTAAGCATTCATGTTGCAAGCACAAAAAGTTGTTTACTTTTCTATTGAGATCTATTTGGAAAAATATTAATTTAGTAGAGGTAGTAACAAATTTAGAGTATAAAAATGAACTTCATTTGCATACTGATTTGCTATAAACAAAATAGATTTGTGACAGTTATTTCTAAAAGGAGACATTAGTTAACCTTGCCATAGGCATAATAGATTATATAATTTGATACATTACATGTCATAATCCAACTGGTCTTTATATATGTAAAAGGTGAGGGCTAAAAACCATTGAATGTAAAGGTCTAACTCTCCATTTATTCCATGTTTTAATTCAACCAACTAGAATGTGAGAAAGTGAAAGGCCAGCCCTCGGAAGTACTCGGCTCGTCCCCGCCCTTGTTATTTTACTATTTAAGTCTCAATGGGGCCCCGGACTTCTCATTCACAATCTTCTATTAAGAGATCAACAAGTTGTTCTTACAAAAATCCAATAGCATCATGTACGGAAAGGTACGAACCCCGAAGACTCTTCACCAAACGCCAAAAACTCCGGAGATACAAAATTGAATTTCTGACTTGTTTGTTTTAGGCTCTTGCCCTCTTCGCCCTCGTGGCTGCCGTGAACGCTGTTGCTCCACTCACCTACGTTTCAGACCCCCATGTTGGTGCCCAGTCCGAGCAAACCATCCGTGGACTCGGATACTTCGGACAAGGCTCAATCTCCCATCAATCAAAGGTAAATCCAAGCTGGTAAAAGCCAATTGCATGGAGATTCCGCTAACACTTCATATCCTATATGGAATTTGAGTAATGAAGAGTTCTTTACATTAGACATTGGAGTTGAGGGAGTTTCTCATGTTCTAATGTGTTTATACGCCTTTGTCCAGGCTGTCGATGGAGCTTTCTCCTCAGTTAGAAAGTACGATACCCGAGTGACGAACAACGCCGTGTATGCCAGCCCAGCTTATGCTGCCCCAGTCGCCCATGCTGCCTACGCCGCTCCAGTCGCCCACCACGCCTATGCTGCCCCAGTTGCTCACCCCGCATACGCTGCTCCAGTCGCTCATGCCGCCTACGCTGCACCAATTGCCCACCCCGCCTATGCCGCCCCAGTCGCCCACGCCTACGCTCCAGCCGTTGCTAAGGTCGCTGCTCCAGTCGCCTATGCCCCACACGCCTATGCTGCCCCAGTCGCCAAGGCTGTTGGTAAGTGTCAGGATTTACATCTTCAATCATACACACGTTGGTCTGGGTGATGAACTATATATTTGTTTTGAATGTTTTTAGTCGGACACGGTTTGGGAGTCGCCTACTCTGCCGTCTCACCCGCCGTTGCCACCGCCACCTTCGACGGATTCGGAGTCCACTACGGATATTAAACTCTCATCTCAAAATATCTCCAGCGGTCCCTCGTCTTTAGCCTTATTTGCTCAACCTCCTTTCCCTTCCTTTCATCTTTACAATCTGTGGAAATTTATTTATTCTTTTACAATTGGCTAATCACTCGCTCTTCTCCTTTCGTCTTTCCAACTTCTTTCAACCTATCTTTTTATCAAAAAAAAATTTCGGCAAAATAAAGTTTTATTGTAAATGAACGAAATTGACATTCTTTTATTCATAATTCATTTGTGAGTCCAAAAGTTAAAGTTATACAGAGAATCTTGAAAAAGCATTAAAAATCGGTGGACTGTTCAAGACATCTATAAGAGAAAAATTGAGATTTGGGCTTTTGCGTAAATTTCTCTCCTTCAGAATTTGATTTAACTTTTGAGAAGAATTTTGTTAACTTTGCAGCTGCTTCACTATTTTCCTCCTCGATATCCTCCCTGTTAATGATTTAAATATGAAAATTAAAATTAGTAGAATGCATTATCATTTAAATTTTTAGTTGATAATATTAATAATAGCTATATAGAACATAATTGATTTGCAAAAGAGAAATTAAACATAATAATGAATAAATTTTAGGTATAATTAAGGGCAGAGCTTACCAAGTAACTTTGACACCCCGTTCAGTTAAAAGAGTCGTTGCAGTTTGCCAAGAGTCTCTTACAATATTTGGAAATCCAAATATAGGGTTCAAATTTTGACGTAAAAATGTTTTAGTGACAGGATCTAGAATTTAGATTGATGTTAATAAAGGTATTAATAAACTAATAGTTAATTTAGAATACACTTGAGTTAAAACTGCATACCTGCAGGATAGCCTGATCCACATTCGAGTTTGGGTTCAAGTCCTTCAGGATATTTCCAAGCGCTGAGCACTCCGTCTCTTGCTACTTTAGCAAACACGCTCGCAGCGCTCACGACTTTATATTTCGAGTCGGCCTTTTTGTCAACTTTGAATTGAAATTCGGGAAATTGCAACTCCAGCTTTTTCTACAATAAATCAAATTATTTAGCTACCATTCAAAAATTTCAATTGGCATATTAGCTGTAAATCAAATTGGCATTAACTGAGCTAATAAGCAATAATAATTAATCTTGCAAGTTTACTTGATATTTTTCCATTGGACCTAAAAGAAACAAAAGTCAATAATTAGATTGAAAAAATTTGTATTTATATTTTATATATATATATATATATATATAATCAAAATTAATAATTCATTTTCCATTTGTAAAGTCGACAGTAATCAAATTATAATTATTAGGATTGTATTCATGAGTAAACTAACCAACAGTGTCGACAAAGACTTTAGAAATTTTGACTCCTCTTTGTGAAAGACCTTCAAGGAGCTCAATGGCCGCATTGTGGGAAATTTCGTTCAATCCGTATTTCTGTCGTCTGAAGGATTTTTGAGCAATTTGAGCAGGCGAGATGAATTTGAGTCCAAAGACAATGTAGTCGAGGTCTGCCATTTGTTCGACCAGCTTTTCTCGTATCTTGTCAGTGATTTGTTTCGAGTCGTTCAGCTTTTCAAACTTGTCAATGATGACTGGAGGATTCTCTTGGATCTTCGTCATAGACTTTCCATTCTTTTGCATAGACAAGATCTTCTCTTCGTCCCCGACACAAGCAAATATTCCATAAACCATTGCCCCTGAAACAATGAAGGTAAAAATCAAAACTTAATGAAAAAATAAATAATATTTTTAAATTGATCCATGAATTGATTTAACAATAAAGTCTAAGGATACATAATAGGCATTTAGACATTTTAAGTTAATGTTATTTCATTACCAAGAACTGGTCCACGTCCAGCTTCATCAATTCCAACGTAACATGCCTTAGTTTTACAGTCGGGAGGAATATCGCTGTAAATTGTAAAATCTTCTTCGTTGTTCTCGTTGTATTCTTTCATTGCCTTTTGAAAAATTTCCATTTTCACTAGAATTCAATCCAGAGAAGATTCCTCTGCTGTCTTCCTATGACACTTAATGAGAAAGATAGATTCGCCGAAATATCATCGATGGTTTCAGAATAATCAATCTTTAATGTCATGCCATAATAACTTGACACAATAAAAGAGATTGATAAAGCGAAAAATTCTCTATTTAAAGTTTATATTCACTTATTGATAGTTAATACAGTATTTGGAAATAAAGTCAAGAGAAGCTTATTACTATTAAAATTAAAAATCAATCGACAATAAATAATAAAATAGTCTTTGTGAGGTCACGCTCACTCAGTCAATCAGTCAAATCAAAAGTGTTTTCGAAAAGAGTCAAAATCCGAATCCGAAGACACCAAATAAACCTTTTGGTCTAAAGGCCTTAAGCACTTCCTTTCTTCTCCATAATAATACCGCTTCTATTAAAGCATGGATTGGATTGGCATTTGGCATGTGCATCTGCTCCATGTATAGTTAGAGCGCCAAACCGGCAATCTCATACTTCATGATACTTCATATATAAGGGATATACGGCATATATGGATGAAACGAAATGAAATCTTTGATTAAAGACGCGAGTTGTAATTGTAATACATATTTGCTTACTTTGATTATTGCGATTCTACATTCTAATTATACTTTTTATTCAATGCGATTGTTTAGCTAATAAAACAATACTTTGATTAGAAATTGAACGACAAAATATATATTGAAGAGGTTCACTTTGTCGAACATGTGAGTGAGGTAATCGTCCACCAGCGTGACATTTCTTTCGAACTTCTTCGTTCGTAGAGACTCAAATCGAACATTTGACGAAAGCCCACTTCGTTCATAGAGATGTCAGCGTAAAGAAAAGCGTAGCCTCCAACATCGCATTTCGCGGGTGAATCCAATGAAAGTCTAATGGGAGAAACTTGTTGGTCTTGAAAATGAAAAGAAAGAAGATCCTGGAACGGAACGCATGGAACTTCTATTTGACATTATCCTATGCCTAATTTTAACGTTAAAATTCAGAGTTTCAAATTTAAACTAGCATTAAAATTAAATTAATTGTATTACTTTAGAGTAAAAAGTTGACGTTAAGTACCAAACTTTTTGTAGTGTAAAATTACTTTTAATTTTTAAACTTTAAAAATATTAATATAAAATAAAAATCATTATTCCCAGGTACCAGGTTCATTTATCTTTCCCATTTTAGACATGGAATCCATACATCGAGTGAGAATAATTAAGAGAATAATGTCAATCTTTTGATTTTCAAATTCTTAATAATCTTAATATTGTTATTGGGAATTTATGCTGAATGAATGGGAGATGATTTGGGTAAAAAAGTATTTATTAAATGTTTTTCTAATTCGTCAGTCTGAGAGAATGTCCTTCATCTTGAGACGGGAATCAGCTACGTGGCTGTGTGGAGCAGAGAGGATGGATTCCAGTAGAATGTCATCCTTCGACCCGACAGTCTCCAACTTCCAAAGGACCGAGCAACATTCACCTGGAAGGGCGAGTGGAGATTGTGAGCCCTTGGCCCGTGATGAAAAATTCCTTGGCCTTACTTTTAAACCGTGTTATTTCCTCCTTGGAGACGTTCCGAGCCACGTTGAGATGCCGTTCAAGAGGATTTTGAATGTACAAGGGCCCAGTGTCAGGTTTACCCCAAGCACCACCAGTGAACAAACTCACGCCCCTGGACCCAAAGTCGAATTCTGAGTAAAACTCAAAAAACCCAAAGAGAAGCTCAGCCAATGAATTCCTCTCTTTTCGGGCTCTAAATAAACGTTGAATTGCAACTGGGTCTCGGAGAAACGTACAGTCAATTCCGTCAGACGTCACTCGGCGATCTTCCTCTCCTTCAAAACAATGACACAATTATTAATGATGATGAATCTTGGCCTCGAAGGGTCAAATAGACTATTTCCATCTTACTCGAGTTATTGAACAATAGGTCGAAAGTGGGGAGGATGTTTCGATGCTGAAGGTAGTGGGCAAGGAGGAGGACGAGCATAAAATTCGTCGGTTGCCTCCCAGGAACAGGATTCGTAATTCTTCGCGATGATGCCCATGAGCGTATAGCAAAGACTAGACTGGGAAACCGTTTGTCGATCAATCCCATCATGTAGATCAACTCCGACATATGAACACCGCTCCTGGGCAAAATATCAAAATCATTACCTCGCTATCAATGAAAACTACCAATTCTGGAAAGAATGACTATTCTTACGAGTTGGTCATTGAGAGGTCGCATTGTAAATCTGAGAATTCACTCCAAAACCGAAGTATTGGAACTCGAGCTTGAAGGATTCGCTGAACTTGACTGCATCCTGGGACGAAAAGCTGTATCAAATCCGCCATGGATTCCATTACTCTTTGAGTCTGGAACCGAGCACTGGAGCTATTCGAGCTCGTCTGAAGTTTGGCTTGGTGACAAAGTCGCGACTCTTTCGCTTTCCCAACTTGAGAAAAAATCTCAGTCTGCAAGAATCCACAATTCCACAATGAGGTCCAGTTTATTCTTCATGAATATGAATTGTGGAATTTATTTAATTTTACAAAAAATTATTTTATAAGAAATAGGTTAAATTTTTCATATAAAAAATGTAATAATTTAGATAAACAAGACAATGGGACCTTATCTGGAATCATGACCAAATCAAGATCCCCACTTAGTCTCCCGATTCCTGCCACAGTGGACCCAAATGGAAGAACGCAGCCAAGAGGGAAAAACTGGGCAAGGGCCTCCTCCAGCTGTCTCGCTACAAAGAATCTCATTCGAATTCCAAGTTCAGAAACTCTCAGCGCCTTCTCCAACTCCTCAATTTGTTCACTCAACTGAAAGGAAAAAAACACGATTATTTTCAAACAAAACTCATCAAATGTTATATAAATGACATGAACAAATAAACTAAACTAAGGTTGAAAAAATGATTAAATAGGGACAAACATTTTTTGATTTGCCCAAATTGGGGTTGTCAGGATTGGCCGAGAGCCTCTCAACTTGTATTTTGTCTTCATGGGTGTTTGAGAAGTTTTTATCGCCCTTCTTCCTTTGAGTAAACCAACATGCTGCTGATTTGTAGGGAAAGGCCCCTTCGGAAAACTGAGCTTCTCTTAAAGCTTTCATTGAATCCTTCTTTGATGCAAATTCTGCAAGGACCCAATGGACAAGGACATTTCCGGTGGGGCCGCTTGCCCTTTGCTTTCCCTTTCCGGCTAAAGCATAGTGGTGAATATTATTCAAAGGACCAAATTCCGTTGTCAAATAACTTTGAAGTTCTTGAGTAGAATTCACACCATTGACCTAAAACCATTTTAAATATAAATAAACATCATATTTTCCATTATATTGCTTGTAAGTTGGGTCCTTGACTCAATCTCAAAATTAAAAATATTTATATTGATGATTGAACTGACTTGTACGAGTATTGATTTTTCAGCTTGTGTTCTCCGTTCATTTAAATACTGGTCAAATTTTACAAATGAAGAGGAGTAAGTCCGTTTTGTCCTTAACTGAATCTTAAGGATTTTTTTCAGAAATCCCATATTTAATATTCAACTAAGACAATTTGGTAGAATTTTAAAAAAATCAATAAGTGATTTAAATATTACATTGTCAATTTTGATTGGAATTTTTTTTGAAAATCATAACAATGATAATAAATTTACAAGCATTATGACTAAAAATTAAACTTTACATGCTGGCACTGGATTAAGTTAGGTAGAATGCAATTAATGTAATAAAATTATACTTTGGTGGGAATTCAATGCAATACTAGAAATGTGGAAATAAGAATCATCCGGCAAATTTCCTACCAACAAAACCTTTAAATTAGCATCACAGAAGCTCAATCCAAAGTAGCGCCATGCCCCTACTCTTGATTTATAGCATACCAAATGAAATGGGGTGAGTTGAACAACCTGTAGAGCTCGCTATTCCCTGCGCATAGCTGTGAAAGTAAATTCATGTGCTGCGTGAGGGAAAGCGCAAAATCTCGTGGGACAGAAAGTCAATGGCGGATACGAGGAATACGGGCAAACCGAAAGATCTTTCCAAGTCAAAACTTCCTTCCGACCCCGTCATGGATCAAGAGTCAACTGAGAATGGGAAAGGTAAATACCTGGCAGAAAGATCGAGTCATGTGACCATACTTTTTAGGTGATGAAGAAAGAGTCGAGAAAACAGCTGCTCAGAAGAAGAGGGAGAAGAAGATGAAGCAGAAGATCAAGGCCCAACAGAAACAAGAAGGCGGAGAATTGGATCTTGACTCGGCTGCAGGCAAAGCCCCCGACTCGACGAGTGATGACATGAGACAAGACGGGTCAGCGAAGGGGAAGGACCCCAATAAGGGTCGCGAAGGATCTGGATCAGCTGATGGAGATGGCAATGCCGAGGGCCGAACTCCTGATGCAGACAAGGAAGACTCTGAGAAGAAGAAGAAGAAGAAAAAGTCCAAGAAAGAACCAGAAGAGAAGAAGGAACCGCCGAGGAAAGGTCTGACCAAGAAGCAGGTGGCCGCCATTCAAGAGCAGATCAGGAAAGCCAAGGAGGAGGAGGAGAGACTCATTAGAGAAGAAGAAGAAAAGGACAAATTGAAAGATCAGGCTGAAGATGCTCGGCTGGAAAAGGTTCCACATGCTAATGAAGTTTTAAATCCTTTCATTGGCGTTTTAAATTCTTGAGTAATTAACCCTCGTTCATTTCCATTCCAGCTCCGTCTCGAACAAGAGAAAAAAGAGCGAAAGAAACAAAAGGAGAAAGAGAAGATACAACGACTGAAGGCCGAAGGAAAGTATATGACCCCGAAGCAGAGACAAGAGAAGCAGCGGGCCCAAGCCATGCTGGATGCTTTGCGAGCTCAGGGCGTGGAGGTTCCTGAAGTCGGGGGAGAGAAGAAAACCATCAGGTTGGGAACTCGCTACCGCCCCAAGAAACTCCAGGCCCAGACCAGCACGGAGGAAGTCTCTGTCCACTCGGAGTCTCCTTGCAACCTCACTCCAAGTGAATCAGCTGTGGACGTCATCTCAACGGAGGAACTCAAGGATCCAGAGCCTACGAAGGAATTGGAAGATGGAGTCAAAGACGCCTGGGACGAAGACTCTGACGATGAGATCAAGGAGGACTTTGTCATGGTGGATGAGATGAAGCTGGAAGAGATTCCTAAGGACGCCGCTTCAGTGACCCCATCTCCCCATGGAGATGAGAAGGATGGCGAGGAAGTGGACGAGGACTCCGAGTCTGAAAGTGAGTCAGAGGAGGACTCGGACTCGGACACGAGAAGTGAAGAAAGCGTTCATGAACCCAAGTCTGAGGTCGAGAAGAAAAAGGAAAAGGCCGTTGTTAGAATTCAGGTATCAATGAATCCAATCTTTTATATTCCCACCCACACACATGAGGGTTGTTGTACGACTTACGTTTAGTATTTAAAGCTACCAATATAATATTGAATATTTTTTATAAATATTTATAAATGTAGAGAAGGAGAGAAGAAAATGAAAAGGCACGAAATGTCAAAAATCTGAGATCTCCCGTTGTTTGCGTTCTCGGTCATGTCGACACTGGTAAGTGCATAAATGAGTTTTAAGAATCATTTTATAATCCACATGGGCTTCAAGGTTATTTTAATTAATTTTTTTCTTGAATTTTAGGCAAAACAAAAATTCTTGACAAGCTTCGGAGAACACATGTACAAGACGGTGAAGCTGGTGGTATCACTCAGCAAATTGGAGCAACCAATGTTCCCATTGATGCTATTAGGGAACAAGCCAAATTAGTCCGTAATGTATGTCATTTAATGTCCCAACTTTATTCTCTCTTGCTTAATCTCTTTTGAAAAAATATATGTAAGAAAAGTTCATTGCCCGGTGATAATTCTTTTAGAAGTATTTAACCATTAAACAATGGTTCAATTTTCAAATGTAGTTTGCGAGCATGGAACTGAAGGTGCCTGGCCTACTTATCATTGATACTCCTGGACACGAATCTTTCAGCAACCTCAGATCGAGAGGTTCATCTCTTTGTGATATTGCAATTCTGGTGGTTGATATAATGCACGGCCTCGAGCCTCAAACTATCGAGTCAATCAATTTGCTCAAGGCAAAGAAGACACCTTTTGTGGTTGCTCTCAATAAAATTGATCGGTATTCATTTTTAAAATGGTCTTTTCTCTATGTATTCTGTGTGTATTAAATTTAAGCGGACAAATGTAATTAACTCACTAATCCATTTCTTCAGCCTTTATGACTGGCAACAGACAAAGGGCAATAAAGACGTGAGAGATGTGGTAAAGAGTCAGCCAAAAAACACGATGCTTGAATTCGAAAAGCGATGCAACGAAGTGATTGTTCAATTTGCCGAACAGGTAAATCATTCAATATTCACACATTGCCGCCATTATCAATTTGAACATTCCAAAGTCTGTGTTACTTTCTAGGGTCTAAATGCAGCTCTTTTCGACCAAAACCCTGATCCGAAATCTTACATTTCCATGGTTCCGACAAGTGCCTTTTCAGGGGAAGGCATGGGCAATCTGATGGCGCTTATTGTTGAGCTTTCACAAACAATGTTGGCCAAACGCCTTTCTTTCTCAAAGGAGCTCCAAGTAAAACCCGATGATAAAATTCACATTAGCTTCAAAAGGCGCCATCATGAAGGACCTAATCCTTTTTCTCTTTATTTCAATAGGCGACAGTATTAGAAGTGAAGGCAATTCCGGGTCTTGGTACAACAATCGATGTGATATTGATCAACGGTACTTTGAAAGAAGGAGATACCATTATTCTTGCTGGGACGGAAGGGCCTATTATTACACAAATAAGATCTCTGCTTACGCCACAACCTATGAAGGAACTTCGCGTTAAGGTATACCAGTTCTCGAATAATGTACTGTTCTGGGTCTCATTTTTCCACTTTGAAACTTGGATCCAATGAGCCTAATGTGCATAAGAGTCCTAAGAGTGAAAGTCTTTGGCTTTTTAGAACACGTACGTGGAGTACAAAGAGATTGGTGGGGCCATCGGAGTCAAAATTGCGGCCAAAGATCTTGAGAAGGCCATTGCCGGGCTCAATCTCCTCGTCGCAACTCAGCCCGATGAAGTGGAGATCTGCCGAGACGAAGTGGCCCGAGAGTTCAAGTCTGCTATGAATTCTATTAAGGTCTCTGACCGCGGTGTGTACGTCCAAGCTTCGACTCTTGGCTCTCTGGAGGCGCTCCTCGAGTTCCTCAAGACGTCTGAAATTCCAGTAAGTTTTCCCGCAAAGCCTGACTCATTAAAGCCATAAAGGTCCTGAACACAATCCTCCATTCAACACATTTACGACCCTCTATATTCTCCTTGAATATTCCACTTTCAGTTTCTCCTCGCATTTTCAATCCGGTGTTTTGGAAGGGCACCCAGAGGACGGTTGTAAATCCTTTAACCACCTTAATACATTTCCATTTCCAGCAAGTCTTTCAGTCTTTCCAGTCTTTTATATTTAACAATGCCTTAGTTGCTTTGGAGTTTACTTATTAAAGTCTATATACCTAAGTATGTATAGTGTATACGATCATGTAATGGGCACTTATGGAGAGGCCAAGCCCTCATGAAATTTTGCGAATCTTTTTTACATGGACTTTCTCGAGTCTTCCTTGATAACTCGGTTCATTTTTGAAGGCGGAGTAAGATATATATATATATATTTATAATTAACTCTAGTTTCATTTTAATGAATCTTCATTCTTCCAATTGTCGGATTCAATGAGATTAAATTGAAGCTTAATTTTGAACTGACTGTTGGTCTTTGTATTAGCTAACTCGGACTGTAAAGTCGTTTGTAGTTAATTAAGACTCTTCACTCAATCACATTCTGATGGTTCTCCTGGAGCTATTCATGTGTGTTCTTTCAAGATTAACTTGATTAAGTGTCTCTGGTCAAGTCGTCGTTGTGCTCCAAAGTCAAGTGCTGAGTATTTCTCTACGTCTGCATATTTATTGGTTTTAAATGAAATGATAGGTGCGTTTTCTCTCCCATACATATGTTAAATCTCAATATGGAAGGGCCGATGTATGAAATTTTATTTCATTTCCAAGGTTATTTTTTAATAAGGTCAAAAGATTCAAACATAAAACGAAGATATTATGTCCTACGTATGGGATGAACATAAATATGAATCCAAATTCTTCAGTTGGTTGTAAGATGCCTACATGAATATGTTAAAGCATTGCTAACATTATAATATAGGTAGATATATAGTTATTATTTTAAAATGTAGGATATACATTAAATGTATGTGTATTTATGCTTTAAATATATCTCTCTACATATCCACCTTCATGGTTCACTTTTAAACAATTTAATATCCTTGAAATTAACTCAATAATAAGTTTGAACGGACTGTACTTAAATGAAATACCTATTTAAATATCTGCTAAGATGAATGAGGTTTAATTTATAAGCAAATGGATAGGGACTTCTCATATGTATGTATGATTTAAGATTTTAATAAGTATATGCCGAAATGAGATCGAAAGTCTTGATCTCAAGGCACATTGAATGTTTAAATGTACACAAAGTCAATTAATCCTGTTTGTAGTGATGGACATGGAATTCAATTAAAACTCTGAGTCAAAAGCTTTGGTTGACACACATTAATTGATTGTTATTGTACATACATACTTAGGTGTTTAAACATTTATTTGTTTTTTCTTTGCAATATGTATCTAGTTTTGCTTCATTTGATGAGATATTTGATCTAATTAATTTACCTAGGTATTTGTAATATTTATGTGTAAGGTTTTGAGTTTACAGTGGAACTTAAATACTATTGTAGGTCGTTTCTAACTTTATAATTTAGAAATTATCATCAGGCAGTTAAATTTATGAGACTCTATGTATTCATTTCTTTAATTAAAACCACTATCCAAATGAGCATAAAGGTCTATAATGCTAAATGATAAGCATTCAATTAAAAGAATTTAATTGAAAGTCTTGAATGAAAATAATGCGTAGGTTAGGTGTATTGCGCATAATGCGAATGCAAAGGAGGTATGAATTTACAGCAAATTATTTAGATGCATGTGAAATGGAAATTGTCTTATCGTAAGGGTTAATCACAAATACTTATATTTTTTACACCAACATAATTTTGACTTCTCTAAGCTTTAATTCACACATGCTTACGAACCCTCATCAACCTTCTAGCTTTGCTATCTTAAAGTCATCATATTGTTTTTGAACATATAGTATTCATTATTGTCTATAGAAAATGTCTGATTTTCTATAAATTTAATATTCTTTCGTTCTATTTCCATTATTAATACTTATTTCTATGAGCATCCGTAGCATTTGGATTGTCAAGTAAAAGTCTAAAGAATTAAGAGGCTATTTAAATTATTGTATTTAAAAGGTTATTAAATGAATAAGAATGAACAACATGGAGCCTGATATAATTGTATCCGTGTAAGGCATAAGGGGTAGGTATTTGGACTCATTCATGAAATAAATGAAAAGGAAAATAATTATAGCCTTAATTCTCTCATCGTCGGTCATTGAGAGGGAATTCTTGAATGCCCTTTCCATGGTTTCCTTGTCTCAGGAGCCGAATGCGTTGAGGTTAGTGGGGCTTATTAATTAGCTCCCTCCCCTCATCATCATTGGCTGGCTGATGAGCAAAGTGAGATACATGAGTTTCTATACCTTTCAAACTCCAAATGACTTGAGAATGAGTAAAATCCTCATTTCCCCGACTTGGATGATGAAACTGGGAAAAGTCAGCCAGTTGTAAATCCTGTAAGTTGATATTGTTAGCCAGGTATGTTCCCATTGTGCTATTTCCGCTCCTTCTGCATACATAGACCCAAAACTCTTTTTTTTCATTTGCCCTCTCAAAATGTGGGCCACATTTTCGAGCATGTTCCTCCCTGAGTAATATGTGATGCAATTTAATTATTTTCATTATTTTATACATTGAAATGCATGGAATGTAATTATATGACAGACTGACTCTTGAATGGAAAATGCATGTGCTTTTGTGTCAAACTTTAACTAATTGCAAGTATCGTATGTACAAACAAGGTTAAGTTCTATGTCTCAATAATATTTGATGGAAAATATAAGCATCTGGTGACATTGTTTCAATAGTTAGCATTTTAGATTACAGTTGAATTCCAAGCGCATTTCAGCTTCGCATCATCAGGACATCCAAATGATTTGTTTCCCAATCATTGAGCACATTCCAAAGATTGAGAAATGCAAAACGTTTATTCCGAGCTCATCCCATTCTTCTTTCAATCCTTCATTGGCGAGCGAAGATGTTGAGGAAAAATGGTCGAATTTGATTGGGAGGGAAAAGAATCCTTGATTAATATAATGGGAAAGTTAGAGTTGAAATGTCTGGTAAACCGCGACGCGCTTAGACTCGACTCTCGTTGGTTCTCTTATAGCTTTTCCTTCAATCTGTTCTGCTGCAATGGTCCTTTTGAGATTCTTTGTGGATCTGGACGCTGGTGGTGTGTCTGTCCATCTTATTTATTGCAACTTCCCACCATGAACCATCTCGGGGAAGCTCGCAATGAGTGTCCTTCTGCTCCCTCCATCTCCATCGGCAATTTCAAATCATTGAGGCTTAACGACTCATCATTTCTCTGGTCACTTGAGAACCTGAATGAGTCTTTTACATCTTTTCATCTCCTCCGTTCTAGATCCCTTTTCCCTTCAAATATATATATAGGGTATTTGCTTGCATTTGAAACACTACTTGTCTCAATGAGGGAGTCCATTCCATGCGCCGGAGTGGATATCTCTAACTTTCTTATACGAATTAAAGGCAATTAATTGTCTTGATTCCAATCGAAGCTTTTCTTAAAGGTCTCAATGGTTCTCTGGGCTGGCTATCTGACTGGGGAATCAATACATGTGTGTGGGTGGAATATTACTTATATATATATGTTTAATTCTTATTTGGGCTTGAAGTTTTTTCGGTTGTTATTAAGTAATTTAGTTGAAATAGTTGAAGGGATTATCATTAATGTTAGATAATTGAATAAATACAATACTGGATTTATATACTCATGAGCCATGTATGTGCACATATGAGAATGGGGAAGGAAGTGGGTGGATCGTGGTAGACCCTGGGAACGTGTGAGAAATAATTTTTTTAAGACCAGAGGAAGGAAGTTGAAGGCATGATGGTTTTCCACTCAAGTAATCAAGGGCGAAATGAGCGTCTTTCCGTTCATTACTGCATCCTCCGTCTTATTCTGAATGAAGGGAACTCGCAGGATCGGCTGGATTCATTCTTCAAAACCTCCCTCGTTGAGCCTATAAATACTCCTTCTCACCCTCAGCGACCCAAGCGAGCTGACCGGAGCCTTTCCGACTCATTCACAACCTTCATTGGACAAAGTGTTAATCGGATGTAAGTTGGGCCGGAGGTCCGGAGGCACGTCGAGTCATTCATCCTCTCGGCTGTCTGAGCGCGGGCGCATGGAGACTCTCGAACCCTCTTCTGGGTCTTCTGCCTCAGTTCCTGCCACTTCCGCCCAATCTCATGCATTGCTCCCATGCTACGTTTCGGATGCGGAGGCCTGGTTTCTCACTTTGTACACCTTGGGCCGATTGGAGGGTCGGAAAAGGGCATTGCTGCGAGGGCCCTGTGGCCAGAGTAGCATGTATATGCATTTGGTCCAAGAGGAGGTTAGGTTAGGTTAGAGGAGCGAGAGCAGTGTCGAGCAGGGAGGGATTGTCTGAGGGAAGTAAAGTGGGCAGAAATCAATTTCCCTCGTTTCCTCTTTGAGAAAAGGGGGTTCTTGGGGAGGAAGAAATGAATGAGTTGGAGTTGTGGTAGGAGGGTCCTTGAGGGCCATTACGATTAACTTTCGTTTACCTTAGCAATTGAAGGGGCAGATGCAGGGCGAGGAGAGGCTACTTTCAGGTAGCAGGTGGGCAAGAGAGCATATGGAAGGTACGCCAAGGGCTAGAGAAGGGTTCTTTTTTCTTTGGAGAAAAGGGCCGGAAGTGAACCTCAGTCTCTTTTCAAATCTATACTCATTACTCGAACTAGAGCCACCAGACCGCCGGCTCCAACAAATGATTTATTGGCAGAGGAAGCCGAGATTGTCCCTCAACAACACAATGCATAAATATTCCTCAGCGCCATATGATTCATTTGGGTCGTAGAGACCTGAGAGCTACGCCTTACCACGCTTTCATTCCCTATTTATTATTTTTACTTAATAAAAGCTCATTCCCTATCGGCATTAAAACTCCATATGTTTGTCCATTTTAAGATTCATCTTGGACCATTGTGGCATTTTCTTGGTTAAAAACAATTTCCACATGATCAATTTTTTATTGCAGTATGCTGGGATCCGAATCGGCCCTGTCGTCAAAAAGGATGTCATGAAGGCATCAATTATGCTTGAACACGATAGCCAGTAAGCGATGGATGTATTTAAATCAAATTTTCAAATCCATTTGCTTGGGCTTGTTAAAGGGAAAAAGAGTGAAAGTGGGATGCGTTTGAGTGAGTTTGACAAGTCTTCCGTAATATCTACAGATATGCTGTCATATTGGCCTTTGATGTAAAAGTGGAGAGAGACGCTCAGGAGTTGTCTGATAACCTCGGAGTTCGCATATTTCAGGTGAGATAATGAGAAGGAACTTTATCCTATTATCCTCTTTTTCGCTCACGATGTGTCTTCAGAGCCAACATGTTGTATTCCTATTTATTTATCACTGGACATATTTCTAAGAGGTGAGCAAATATACTCCGGATGATCGTAATAAACAAATGTTGATTCGTTCCCTCACATTCCTTTGCTCTCGAGTTGAAATAATAATAACAATACAATAAGTACTTGTAACATGGGTCCAAGTTGATTCCTCCTAAGACTACTTACTTATATATATATATATATATATATATATGAAAGTGAATGTAAATCCTTTATACATTCCATGTCCTTTCTAATCTTTCGTGCAGGCGGACATTATTTACCACCTTTTTGACATGTTTATGGGATACCGAGATGAGCTAAAGATGAAGAAACGAGATGAATTCAAGCACATTGCCGTTTTTCCTTGTAAAGTGAAAATTCTTCCCCAGGTTAAAACTTTGCACATTTCTCGAATTATCAGCCTTAGCATTTATGATCAAAGTGAAATACATTTGAAATTCATTGGGAGTTGAGAGAAATGACTTCTCAAAATGTCGAGGCTCCTCGAGGGTTTGAGAAGTTTGAGCTTTGAACTTCGATATCCTCTTGGTATGTTTGTTATGGTGGTGAGTGTAGAATTCCATGTATGATTTCAGTTCATATTCAACACGAGGGATCCCATCGTCGTCGGGGTCGTCATTGAAGCTGGGATAATTAAAGAAGGGACTCCGCTCTGCGTCCCGACGAAAGAGGTAAAATCTCCTTTGGAGCCCAGAGGAGTTTCCTTCCTCGCCCTTTTGGAGCAAAGAGATTTGGATTGATCTCGACTGGTGAAAATGGTTGAAGAGGGCTTAATGTATATATTCGATTGTCAGTTTGTGGAAATCGGGCGAGTGACGAGCATCGAAGTGAATCATAAGCAGATGGAGAGTGCGAGGAAAGGACAGGAGGTGTGTATCAAGATAGAGCCGATTCCCGGAGAGGCTCCGAAGCTCCTTGGTCGCCACTTTGAAGAGACGGATATTCTTGTCTCAAAGGTAGTCCAGCCGGTCGGTCTCCCTCAGTCCTCTAACTTCCTCCCATCTGTTTCCAGATCACTCGAGAGTCCATTGATGCGTGCAAAGATTACTTCCGGAACGATTTACAGAAGAGCGATTGGCAGTTGATGGTCGAGCTCAAGAAGCTCTTCCAAATCATGTAGATTCCTCCATGGGTCTCAACTCCACTCATACAGCTCTTTATTATATCAAACAAATACAAATGTTCGAACATCTTTGACGTTGGAGTGAATTTGGAAGGAGTGTGAGACTCCAAATGTGAGTCTTTTATCTTTTGTTTTACGATCCTGTGTACAATATTTATACTCGAAATTATTTAGGAATGAATGAAAGGAAGAAATAAAGTGTGAAGTATGAAATAAAATGACATTTGGCAGCTGTTCAACTTTGATTTTCTAATTATCATTAATCCATACACTTACATGAGAGTTAAATTACTTGGAGTGAATTTGGTCTTAACACTAACCTGACTCAACTTATTTTACATGGTGAGTTATTGAGTGGTTGATTGAAAGTCGTCAAATTTCATCTGGTGATGCTGTGTAGTAGTATGAGTGGGGGGCGCATTAGATAATGAGGAGGTGACGGTGGGAGTGGGTTCACTTCCTGCCTCGGCGGACTACAGCCATGCTTGGCGGATCTTTCATTCATGGGCAGAGTGGGCGGGCGGAGGAGGATGGCCTCGAGGCTCCTCCGTTTTGTGAATGAGTTCCCCAGCCCCTTCCTGGCTCCCATTCATACGCCCTACACTCCAACGAACGCACGTTGCCCAACACGTCTCGACAGATCATTCTGAGGTAAGCCCGAATCCCCGTCTTGGCCCACCCGACCTCACCGCGTCCACTACGCATCCACACCCGATCCCATCAGGCCGCCAAGTTCCCCGTTCTGGAGTAAACTGGCGGTTTTGCCAATTTAGTCTAACAGGCGAAGGTTGAGCAACTCATGTAGGCGCCTCTTTTTACTCCTTTCTCTCTAGACCTCCTTGATGAATTAAGGGTCCTCCGAATGGAAACCGAGGTTTTCAAAGCTCCCAGGAGCAGGCATGGGGAAGAGAGAGAGTGTGTGCATGCATTGCATGTATTGTCTCCATGGGTGTGAGGAGGAATTTTTGGGGACGTTTGGGAGGCCTAGTGTGAGTGATAAATATGTTCGTCCCGAGTCCGAGTTCCTTGGAGGAAGAGAGGGAGGGTATTCATAGCCAGGCTCTTGTTGTTGAAATGTTGACCCAAGTGGGGAGCGGAGGGGAGAATAGGGCTGTGAGTTTGGCTGGATTGGGTTTTGGCCCAGTTGGGCCTCCGACCCTTTTTCAATCATGGCGTTGTGGACCCATCCATTGAGAGTTTCCACCTCCTCTGGCGACGGTGGTCCCCAGACGCTGAGATCTCCCTTGTTGGGCGTTTGGGAGATCCCCGAGGGGCCCTCGTCCCACCGCCGTTCCCCCTTCCATTCAGTGAGGAAGAGAGAGCGAGGGAGGACGGACCCACTCGCATCGTCCACCATGACCAACACTCGATCCCGTCCCTACGTCCCACGACCGCCAGGTGAATAATTATCCGATTCTCGTCCGCGCCCATGAACTTCAGACAACATTTTGAGAATGGGATCCAAGTGGAACGGAGAGATCAGAGGAGATATAAGGATATAGAGGAGTGGAAATAGGAAAGGAATCTCGTGCTCTTTCTCCAATTCAAGTTCTCTCCTTTATCTCACATTTTCTGCTAGGGTTAGTTATTGTGGATTCGAAATGAGATTGTCGAGAACCACATCCCCATATATTCAAAGGAGACCCAATGGCTTGCCTGGCTCCTGCAAAAGAGGAGGGCAGGAATAAATATTCCCAAACCTCGCGGAGAACTCCAACTTCATGTGCGGAGGAGGAGCATAATTATACAATATAGGCCTCAGTGAATTTCAATATAAGCGAAAGGATTTTTGGTCAATTCAATAGTCCTGATTACGAATCCGAAGTCTGTTTGCGTCGCTTGGTTAAAATGACAGAGTTATAGACATTTAAAATTTTAATTGTTTAACATAAGCATAGGAATGAATAGTAAATTTAAAATTGCCGGGATCTATCATTCGTTTCCTCTCTTTTCCCTCAAAGTTTGAGGCTCAAACCATTAGCCAAATTGGCTCTTGTTGGAATAAAGAGAAAATATTAGCTCATCTCCACATTTTCGTTAAATGCCTTGGACATGTGGATTTGCCAAATAGCCAATTAAGCACTATCCGTCTCGGGAATTGCCTTATAGAACACTGGTGGTGGACTTGAAAAGTAGGAGTGGCTAATGAGAATCTTTTTCCCTACAGAGCCGAGAAGGCGACGAAGACATGGTGGTGAAACTTGAACTGCCATTTCTTCTCCGTTGAAAGAGGTTGCAGAAGATGGTTGGAGCGAGTCGACCGATGGAGTGTTGACCTTCCAAATGACTGAACCCATGGCGCAAAGAGACCCGAATGGCCTTCCGCGGAGGAGCAGTCAAGGGAACCGGAGCTACCCGGGAACCGCCTCCCGAATCGCCGCTCCTCTTGTCGGGCAGGGCGGCTCTGTGCCCGCCGTTTTCCTCCGCCCACTCTCCCGTTCCCAGCTCGTCTCCCGCACGAACACGGAAGAGCCGCAACATCCTATTTCTCTCAACTGCCCGCGCCCGCGGGAAGAGCGCGAGAGGAACCTTTACCTGGGCGCTCCGTTGGGGACGCATGGAGGGACGAAGAGCCGGCTGGAGCCGACGATCACCTCGACCGAGCAAGGGCGGCTTAAGAAAAGGGTCGAAGGCCCCGTGGTGACCCGCGAGCCGCGGAAAGAAGAGTCCTCTCCCCTGGCAGAGTCCTCCATCGTGTGCCCGTACTGTCGAAAGTGTCGGTGCGAGGCGTGTGCGACGCCGAGACAGCTCCCCTCACGTTGGATCTGCTCTAAGAGTATTGAGTGCGGGGCCGAGGCGGCCCTGGACTACGTGACGTGTCTGTGTTGTGTCAAAGCCCTCTTTTATCATTGTGGGAAGAACCACGAGGCGGACGGCGGAGTCATTTGTGCCGACAAACCTTGCTCTTGTGCTCCGCACCGGAAGTTCTGGCGGTGGGGCACAATGGCGGCAATGTCCCTCATCCTTCCTTGTCTCTGCCTCTACTGGCCCTGCAAGGGCTGTCTTTCCCTGGCCGAGAAGGCCTACCAGAGTTATCACAACAACGGCTGCTCCTGTCGCTCCCACCCAGCCCTTGGCGGCAACGCTCCGATCCAGGAAGAACCCCTTGCCCCTCCAAAGCTACTTCCACCCGACTGAGTCCCGCACAAGAGGTATGATACTGAAGTTTACTGAACATTTCCAAAGAACCAGTTACTCGCCAGCCACACCGAAGAGGAAAATCCCCGTCTATCTCCTCGCCCCATACAACTATTACACATCTGTTTCACTACTAAACTATGTGTTTTTTTAATAATAAGTTCGTCACTGTTGTTACTACACTAGTTAATACACTCCTCAATACTACTATACCTATATAATACAAATATATTAATTGCTACACTATCCCATGGACCTCATTTCCTTCATCTTCATTTCATGATCTTCATTCGACCATAGTCCATGTACGCCGTTACGGGTAAATCCGTCTACCCACGCTCGACTCCCCTCAAATCCACATCTCGATTGAGAAGGAGGCGAAAAATCCCAGCCATTAGGAGTTATCATAATTCTTGTTGACTATTGTTATTATTTTATCTCCATTGTTCCACATCTCTCGAGCTCTCCAACTTCGCTCTATATACAAGCAAACTCTATCGCTCCCTTTGCATTCGAAGAGGCAATTGACTCCGCGACGCGACAAATGAAAATTAGTCATACCAAAGCCATTTGCTTAATAGCCCTGTGTCCATGTCGGGTCGAGCTCATTTGTTAATTTCTAATCTCCATTCACTTCTTATTCCCCGTCAATGCACGCGGGTAGAGGCAGGGAAGATTTGGGCAGTCTTGGAGCATGATTTGACGAAAGTGAATTAATACGTCCATTATAGATGTGAGGCTGTGAGATGGCCGTGGAGGAGGGGGAGGGCGAAGGGTCTGGTGGGTCAGCTGGCCGAGGGAACAGGTTTAAGAGATTTAGGAATGGGGAAGACGGAAGGGAGAGGGCGGGGAGGGCACGCCATATGGCCATCACTCGGGCTGAGGAAGGAAGCGGAGGACCCAAGGGCCCACTCTCCCTTCAAACTCGTTTGCTGTAGGGGCGGCCCCCTAACTCGAAACTCCCTTATCTCCTCATCAGCCCTTTCCCATGGCGAGGAGCGGATGCCGATGGTTCATTGCCAAACATATGCGCTCACTTCCGGTCGCCTCTCACTCCCACTCAACACCCGGGTACTCACCAGCTCCGAATTATCCAGGTCCCCCGACTGTCCCCGGGACTTGCATTTAATGCAGAGATCTACCGACGGCCCGCGGTCCACCGATTCTCATCAAAGCTCTTGAACTCTGCTCAAAACACTTTGCTCTCTCCATTCTTCTCGTTTTAAACATGTCCGCATGAAGGCTTGGGAGACGAGCTCCAGTAAAGGCAATTCAAATATCTCTTGTTCCATTCCAGGTCTATATTATGTCTTGAAATGACGAAGGCGTGTTTTGTTTTATGATCTCTGAAGAAGGATGATTTAGAATCCATAGTCATATTATTCAATAGCCTGCCGGTAGGAATGTTGAATTATATATCATTAAATATTATTTCTTTTGTTTAGAAAACTTTGAGCGTTGAGCCTTGAGTGAAGAAGTATTTCATTAAATTATTGGAATGATACATAGAAGGATTTTATGCAATCAGGAGTTTGCCTTCGTTTTTGTTTCAAGTCATTATTACGATTTGGTTTTTACAGTCTGCTGACGGAGAGTCGAAGGGTGAGACTCTAGGAGGGAAAATCATCGGGTTTCTCCTTGGGGTTAAAGGGGTCGAAGGTGATTTGAATGATGATTTGTGCAAGTGCTGCCTTGCCCTCGTCCTTGACCGGTCAAACCAAGGCGCGTTTTCTAGGTGGGGAGGAACTTAATTGCCCAGCGTTTTTGTGCGAAAAGAGTGGCGAAGAGGTGTTGGGCATATTGGGGCAGAACGGCGCCGAGGAACACGTCTCTCCTCGATTCCTCATCTCTCGTCGGAGGACTTCTCATCTCTCGCGTAGGGATGATGAGGAATGAGCGACTGACTAAAAAACGACCATTTGGGTGTGACAACTAACCCGTCTGAGAGGAGAGGCAGGCGAGGAAAAAATTTCTCCTTCTTCTTTCGCATCTCATTAGGGTCTCTCATTTCGAGACCAGAATCACCAGAGCCGAAGGATCCACAACACCCAACTGCCCTCTCCCTCCTTCTCCCTTCTCACCTGTAGACTCCGCCATCACCCACATCTACATTACATTGTGCGTACACTTGGAACCAGTTGAACCTATTGTCAGCTCCTAATCATCACCACGACTCCCCTTCTTCCCATATAAACAAGAGAAACAATGACAATTTTCATTCATGTCTTCTTGGTTATTCGATAACCACGCACTTCCACTGCTTCCCAACTTCATCTATACGTGTAGATGCAATGAACACCCCTCTCTACCACACACACACACTGAACTATAGTATACTCATTCATGTACACCTTCATACATGTATGTACACCAAATCTTAAGAAGACAACTATAGGTATACCTAGTAGTATTCTATGTATTCGTTTCGTATAATTCACTATTTTATATGTTAACACATTTTTATATTTCAACAACCTGTACACCTCTGACTCTGCGACTTCTCATTAATGATTTAATAATGTGGATACTCCACACATGTATTAGGCATTTGATCAAGGCAGGATTGCAAGGGAGATTGACCAGGATCAAATTCATTTTTAACAAGTTGAAAGGTGTGAATGGAAAAGGAGAGTCCTTCACCGCTCAACTAATCGTCAAGAGAGGAAGGAGCAGGGTTTATTTAATTCATTCATAAAATGCATTCATTTGATCTTAAAATATGCCTGGGCGTCTCTGAGAGGTGGTCATCGTTGTTCGTGTTCTTCGGGGGACTGTGGATGCGTTGGCGAAAGGGGACGAGAAAGGAGGGAAGGGCCACTCCCTTAATTTGCCCACCTGGAGCCTCCCTCCAGCCAGGTCGAGGAGCCAGAAGAAGGAGAACAAGTTGGACGGCGCCGTCGGAGAACAACGCACTTGAGTCGCCTCCTCAGTGGGTCAATGCGTCAACGCGTCGATGGCGAAGAAAATCTTCAGTCCCCCGACCTTGTATGGAATGTTGCAGCCGTTGCGAAATGTTTTTCGCCATTTTTCTCATTCACCATACCTTCCCCTCGAATCCTCCTCTCCATATGTATGCCTTGAGTATAGAAGATATATTAATATCTCGTACGTTAAATATCTTTAAAACCGTGTTCAATTTGTTGGATTTGTATGAGAGGGTTTTTCTACGTATAGATTTGATAAGTACAATGGAAATATCCCTCTCAGAATCATCCCTTTCTCATAAATCACTTCTAGGAGCGAAAATGGGATTAAGTAGGCTTGAGTGAAATGAGTTCTTCTTGTTATAATTTATAATTTAAATAGCACTAACTGGGAAAAATCTCATTCACCTTTTTCACTGATAACCATCTCTTTATTTCCCCTTTTCTTTGAGGATTCTATGGGAAAAATTAGCAGACTCTTATGAAATCATTTTAATTGCAAACATTTACTTCAGGACCTTCACACTCGTTTTCTACGATTTTTGCATCCACTTTAATGTGAGTTCATTCATGTAACATGTATATTGTACCTACTATCTAAAATGGAATAGTTTAAATTGCTATAAAATTAACTGTTTGTTTATATGATCGTGATTTACTTTGAAGTTCCAAGCCACCTGTAGCTTCTAGCCTTAATGCCATTGAGTCGCAGAACAGCCACGCATTAAAACTAAATGTGAAAACGTAATAAATTGTTTCCAAGTTTCTACAAATATTAAGGTAGTTTAATCCCAAATAGTTATTTTATCTATGAAGATATGTGCGTACTTATTTATACAAATAGAATTTGGTTTTCACTGGAACTGGCTTACTCAGCGTCCCGGACACCTATTATCCGGAAATACTCAATAGAGAGGGAGCGTTAGCAAAGTTCCCATCCTTCGATAGTCGATAGTCGATCGACTCCTTAATTTTATATATGTGTAATAAAATATTTATTTTTCAACAATAATTCATATCTGTTGTAAAATGAACATGCGTACATCTTGAATTAGATCATGTTTCATTGATACAGTTTGCATGGTAGAAAAAACTATTCAGGTACATAAAGATTTTATTATATAGAAAAGGCTAATCTGGCAGATATTTTTATATGTATGTTCGGAGTATATGTAAAACATTCATCAATAAACAAGTCACGTTTAATTAGATAAATAATCGAAATCATTAATCGTGAATGATTCATGAATAAATTATTTAACTGGTGTATGTAAATTAAATAATAATTGGTAAGAAGTGTAAGACTTGCATTTTAAAGATGTGTTTCAACCCCTAGACCCTAACCTATGCATATGCAATCCGACCTGGCCAAAGGACCGAAAACAGTATCGAAAAAGCTTTGAGTGTGGAATTATTTAGGGCTAGGTTAGATGTGAATTTTACACATGTTACATAGGGCTTTCTCTTTTTTCCGGTCCTTTGGATTTCGGTCCTATGGTAGGGATCCATATGCAATATACATATGTAATGGTGCAAGTATGAATGTAATAAATAGTAGGAATCGAATAGGTATGCCTACACAAAAAAAACACTCAAATTATTCTTATTTCACAAGTAATTTTTCTCATATTTTCATAGTTTGTAATATTTTGGTAAATTATTTGAATTTATTGCTTACTATTGAATTGCTCAACCATAGTATTAAATAGATTGACCTTAAATGGCTAATAATTATGATCTTGAACATATGTATTTCAAAATTTAAACAATTACCTATACTGTTTTGGACATAATACCTATAATATAAATAGGTATATGTAAATAATTATAAACTATAAAAGTATCTTTTAACTATTTTTCGGAACAAAAAGTCAGAAAACCAAATCTTGTTAAGTACAGACAGACCTATATATTATCTTTTTTCTTAATTTTTCGAAAGTGCTAATATAATATGAAAATACATGAAATGTATAACAAAGATCAACCGATATTTTATTTGGCATATTACTCATATTAGAAACAAAAATAAATTATAACTAAATTAATTTTCTTTTGACATAAGAATTTGCTGTGATTTAATTATAAATGCTTACATTCAATCATTTTAAAATGGCTAAAAACTCTGTGTTTATTGAAAAGAATGAAAAACGTTGAACTTTCAACCAACCGGCAGTCTGTAGTCTCTGTAGGTTGAAATGAGAAAACAAACTTTGGAGTTTCCTTTGCTTCTGACTTTGACTCAAACTTACCAAATGATTAAGAAGAGGCTATATTCTCATCAACAAGGCGGCAAAGCTTTATAGAAAGAAATCTTGAACCATTTTTAATGATAAGTTAAGTCACCAATTACTTGTCCATTAAATCACGTTTATAATCACTAATTACGTATTAGAAAAGATATTTATTTTACTACCAACATTTTAACCTTATTGTTACTTATTCTTATAAGAGCTTTATTACAAGAATATTAATATTAATTTGCTTAAAGATCAATTATATATAAAACTTTCCTTTTCCACCACTTTATAAATATATATTTAAACAATTCAAGATAAAAAGGTACTCCAAAGAAGTCAAAAAGAATCTCTTAATTCTCCAAAATCTTGTGAATGTTTTAGAAAAGTTTAAGTTTATATGAGTAAAAATTGTTAAAGCAAGGCTCAATCGCATCTACTATGTCTCTTCGGTCTCCTGTTTCCAATTTACGAAAACTTCTTTTCGAGAGCGTGAATCAATTTAAAAATAAATCTCGGCTCTTTTCAACCTCTGTAACTAACACGAAAGAAACTGATGGCACAGTAAAGGCAACGTCTAAAGATAACATTAATCTTCAATTGGAAGTCAAGAAGAAATCACAAAAATATTTTCTCTCACTTGGCCAACCATTCTTTGGTTCCCATTCTAAGGTCTTTTACGATAATGAACATGTAAGCAACATTATATGAAAATCTTATACATTTTAAATTCCAAAGTCTTATAAGGCTTATAATATAATTAATTATCAATTTATATAGGTATATATATATTAAAGTTTACATTAAAGTATTATGCTTGAGTTTTAAAATAATTTAGTGATTTTGTATGTTTAATTGTTTTATTAGGTACTTCCTGGCATTACCAAAGAAGAATTGAGAAAACGGCGACAAGATGTGTGCAATATGGCTTCAGAGATCTTTCTCAAGACTACGGCGAATAAAGAGTCAAATGTCGAGCACATCATCGTCGTCCCAGCTGCTTCAAAAAAATATATGACTGAAAATATTCCGTACCCATTTCGTCAAAATTCGAATTATTTGTACTTGACTGGGTCCTTTGACTCAGATGCCTTTATTGTCCTTTCGGTCACTCCGGCAAATTCAACTCATTCTCTTTTCTTGGCTGATCCAGATCCCTTGAGTGAGGTCTGGGATGGTCCAAGGTACGCTTTGTCTATTTAAACAAATATTTTGTTTATTAAATTAACGTTAATGTATAAAATAGAGCTAAATATTGTGCAATTGACAATTTCTTTTTGATTCTATAGAACGACACGTGATGCTGCAGTTGAGCACTACGGAGTTGATCGTTCTCATCATGCATCAGAATTTCCGGAATTTCTAAGGGAAATGAGGAAAGGATCGGACAATCGTCTTGTTATTTGGTGTGAAGATCGTCCGTTCATTGAGAGACTCTTCAGGAACAACTTTAACTTTGAATATCGGAATCTCCAGAATCCCCGTGGAATTCTGGATTCGCTCCGCTCAATCAAATCGGCTGGAGAGGTGGAGCTTATGAAAAAAACCTGTGCCTTTGCTGCTGACTCCTTCAAAGAAACCATGAAATTCTGTCGAGAAAGATCCAACAATCTTACAGAACACGAGATTTACGCCAAAATCGACTATGAGTCTCGAATTCGCGGAGCTGAGCGTCTTGCATATCCTCCAGTTATTGCCTCAGGTCAGAACAGGTGCTCAAACACCATATATATATATATATATATTTAATGAAAGATGAATGATGAGGATGACTATATATTTTAATCTATAAGAAGAGAAATCAATTTGACATGAATATTAATTGTAATATAATTGTAAATTTAATTGCATATTTGATTCGTTTTTAATATAAATCATAGGAAGAAGGGCGAATATCATCCATTATATTCACAATTGCAACAGTTGTAAGCCGCATGACATGGTCCTAGTTGATTCCGGTTGTGAGTACTTTGGTTACTGTAGCGATATTACTCGAACATGGCCCATCGCTGGAACATTTCAAGATGATCGCCACCTGAGCTTGTATGAAATGATTCTTGAGTTACAAATGGAAGTGTTGAAGAGAGTTGAGCCGGGGCTGAGCCTCGACCAATTGTTTAGAATCATGGGTGCTTTGCTGAAAAAGGGTCTTTTGAATCTCGGAATAATTGATTCACTTCACGATGGTGCTGCTCCAGACCTCACTCTTCGATTTTGTCCACGTAAGACCCATTCATTGCATAATCTCCTACTATCTATTTTCCATACTTTGGATTCTCACTGAGTTTTGCATCCTCTTGATTTAATTCACGGTGAATTATTTGGGGTGTGTTGTCATTTAATAAATATAGATATCAAATCACGGAATGCTTTCATAGTGATACTTCAAAGTTATTATTTGAGTTGATTGAACCCAATTTGGGTTCTTTTACATCTAGCAATAAGGTGAATTGAAATTGCTTTACTCCACTATTTCTAAATGCATTTCCAAATTAATGTTTCATATGTCCGTTGAGTTCGGGTCATTATATATCTTATATATCATTATTTGTTAAAGGATTAATAATTTCGATTATTCAATATCAAGTGATAAGTGGCTTACCCTGTTATATATTTGTTAATATTATGTAAGGAAACTTGAATCAATAAAAAAAACTCCTTTGAATTCCACAAGATAGAGATTAAAAGTAGAAATATTACATAAATATGCCGAAGGACGAATAATATATTTTAGTTCTTGACCTAAGAATTCATCCAAAGCTAATGATAAACTTGTAATCTTCTACATAATTGCCTCTACTTGGTTCTGACTTGGTTCTTGTTTGAGAATAAGTTTGAGGTACTCTTAATTGATACTTTCTTCAATGTAGATCACGTGAGCCACTACTTGGGAATGGACGTTCACGATACGCCAAGCGTGGAGCGAAGCGAGCCGCTTCAAGAAGGAATGGTCGTCACGATCGAGCCTGGAATCTACATTCGAAACTCTCCGTCCCAGAGAGAAGTCCTGACCAAAGTGGGGAAGGAGTTTATAGGACTCGCTATTCGCATCGAGGACGATGTCCTCGTCACAAAGGATGGAAGCCTCGTTCTAACTGCTGACTGTCCAAAAACACCTGCCGACATTGAAAGATGCAGCATTTTCGGAGCCAAATGAAGCGAAAGTTCTGATTTTAAAATATAAAATAAAATGAATATTTATTAGTCACTTTAATTAATGTAGAGCAAGCTTATTTACTTTTATTTCATCAAATGAAAAATTGCAAGACTAAAATTTCTCTATTTGATTCATTGATTGTTAATTGCATCCATTTGCAAATAATTGAATACTAAGGTTAGTCATTTTTCAAATTTAATATAAAACATTCATATTTATTCATGCGATATGATGATGAGAAGAAAATATGAAAACAAGCTTTACATGATTAAAATAAATTAAAATTTCGTTTATATTTTTATTTTTCTATATATTGTAGCTGTAAAATAAACGTATGGTGTAACAATCGACTATTTGATAAGCTCATTTGAAGAATTTTAATCTTATATACGATTAAGCAAGTTATACGAGGTTTAACTTATTGCATATTAATCATTGTTAATATCGATATTCTGTTAGTTGGCTAGTATTCGCATTAGTAGTGAATAATGAATTGACAATAATAAGTAAGTATGTAACAATAATTTTGTATCTTCCTATAACGTTAGTAAATAATTTGAGCGATATGAAAAAAGATAAGGGATTTCTATAACATTGTGTCGTAATTTCATTTAATTTTTCCCTCTAGGGTACATGCCAGGGTAAGAGGGATTTAACGAGGATTAAAAAGTTTCGTTACAATTAGTACCTACATTTAGTTTTAACATTTAATCTTATGATTCAACATAATGATTTAACGTAATCCAAAAAATGGAATTTCCTCTTATTTAAAAGCAAGACATTAAAATGAAGATTTCTATTGGCGTGACATCACTAAGACGGCACTTTCCGATATGAATTAAAATATGGGGCATATGAATATAGGTATGTACAAGGGAGATTAAAATTATTCTTATATTGGGTTCTGAAGGAGTTTCATATCAAAAGAAGATAAGCTGAGGATTAACTTTAAGAGGAGTTGGTCTTCTGCAGCGGGTGGGATTGAGTCATGGAGTAAATTTTTCAATCCTTCTCAATAATGGGCGTTGAGAAGGACTATTGGGGATGTGTATATAGATTCATATATCAGAACGAGTGGAGAACCGGGCTTCTTCCCAAGGCATGTGAATTGAATCCCAAATCACCACTCAAGCTTCTCTGGGTAGTGTCCAGATAAGCAGGCCACTGAAAAGGAAAAAAAGACATTGCTCAACAATCCCTCTCAATTAAGTATCAAGAGTTGACAATGATTAGTAGATGTCTCACCACAGTGGCCGACTTTCTTCGGATCCTTATCCTGGATTGAGTACGTCACGGCACTGATGAGCCCTTCAATTGACAAATATACTAAACTGTCCGCTCCTATTCAAATTTAAAAAAACACGACTTTAAAAAATTGTTTGAATATTTTAGAAATGACAAAAATTGAGGGCCTTCATATGAAGCGATGGAAAAGCTTGTGTTGGCCTTTTATGTAATTTCATGTTGGGTGTCCTTCTGTTATCAGTTGGTCTATTGGGGCGAAGATAGCAGATGGAAGGGAATGAAGCAATTTGAGAACGCTTTCTCTCCACGGATCATTTCCTGCAGCTATGGATGTGGCATAGGATCTGCCTATGGCAGGGTGGTTAAAATATGCAAGTTTGCAAAAGCCAGTATAGGAAAGTAAAAAGAAGAGGAAATTAGGCAAAATGAGACGAACCAACAGCTTCTGCAAGTTTGGGTGCATCGAGCTTATTGGCAATCAGTTCTTCTCTGGTCGGAATGTTGATTCCCATATAACAGGGATACTTGATAGGCGGTGAGGCCACTCTGATGTGAACCTTTTAAAACATTAATTGTGGTTATTTTAATGCATAAGTCCATTGAAGTCTTATGTATGAGTAAAAATATTAGTATAAAACTACTTATTATTGTTACATCATGGCTAATCCTCAAAAGGTATACTAAGGTTTTAAAAGTTAGAGTTAAAAAGAAAATATTATCTTCAAGACATGTTACATAAAATGACTCATTTTGATCAACCTTCTTGGCATTATTTTGGCTTATTGGGTTAATAATAATGAAGGTTGGTGCTGTGAAGAGGAATTTTCCTTTGCTAACTGGGTCTATTGAGAATTAGATTTTAAGGTTTAATACTTCTTTTGCTCCAGCATCCCTTAGGAGCTTAATGATGGGCCCAATGGTATTTCCCCTCACGATCGAGTCATCAATGAGGATAATCTTTTTCCCAAAAACATTGTCGAGCAAAGCCCCAAACTTCTTGGCCACGCCGAGCTTCCTCAATCTCGTCGAGGGTTGGATGAAAGTGCGGCCCACGTAGCGGTTCTTGCAAAGTACTTCTGCGAAGGGTATTCCTGACTGGCGAGCGTAACCGTGGGCAGCCGCCGTCCCCGATTCCGGAACGGAAGAAACGATGTCGGCGTCGCAAGGCGCCTCCTTTGCCAACTCTTTCCCACATTGCATGCGGACGCTGTACACGACTTGGCCTGGAACCACGAGAGTTATACTTATACGTGGATACTGGGTAACTGAAGAGATTCCTCAACTCCATTGCATGAGCCATAAGGGAATTAAAGACTCTCTTGCAAGACTTTTGAGAGCAATTTGAAAATCTCCCAATAAGAAGATGAGAGGTAATGGATAATAAGAACCTCTGCGTAATGGAGTCGAATGTCTCAATGGAGATAATGAGGGGTGAAGGCCGAACCTTCGAAGATGGAGTCTGGACGAGCGAAGTAGACGTACTCGAAGATGCAGAAAGCGGGAAGCTTGTCATCTTGGCGCCCCACTATGGCGATGCTCTTGACCCCGTTCTTCGTCAGTTCCACAATTTCCCCAGGCTCGACTTCTCTCATGTACCTTGCTCCAATGGCGAGGAACCCGGAGGACTCTGACGAAATGACCCATCCCTCAATGTCTTCTTCAATATTGTGGGAGTTATTGTGGTCTTGGATGCCGCGCTTGACGACGGGCACGAGCTTGCCGAGGCACAGAGGTCGGTTCCCATACGGGTCTCTCACCCCGTAAATCCGGTCCCGGTACATAAGGACGAGGGAGTAGGAGAGCGGACTCAGCTTCATCACGTGCTTGATCCGTGCGGGCCAATTCGGCCCCTCGTTTTCCCCTTCGGGTGGGTTGAGACAGAGAGCTTGGGTGATCAGCTCCGAGTCCGACATGGTAGACAGCCCGAGTCCTCGGTCAAGAACCTGCAATACCCCAATGATCTCAATGTGCACAGGAGGCGTCGGTGCGGACCTTTTTCCTCAGCGACTCGGCGTTCACGAGCTCTCCGTTGTGGGCCACGGCAAGAGCCCCGTGCTGGGTGTGAACGACGAAAGGTTGACAATTGAGAGCCTCGCTCTCCCCGGTCGTCGAGTAGCGCGTATGGCCAATTCCCAAGTTCCCCTTCAATTTCTGCATGGCGTGGTCGTCGAAGACGTGGGAGACTAAGCCCATTCCTTTGTGCATGTTGAATCTCTTCGTGTCTTCTCCTTTAGACGTAACGATCCCAGCACTCTCTTGGCCCCTATCCCATGCATGAAAGCGTTAACAATGGCCAGCCTCAGTGTTTCATTTACTTTGAGCTCTAAGGCTCGAAATCACTCACTCGAGCAGTGAAATATAAGGGAGAAAAGACCAAACCTGTGCTGAAGGGCCACAAGGCCAAGGCAGATTATTTGAGAGACGTCGATCTGAGTCGGCCATTCACCGGCTGCAATGCATCCGAACACACCGCAGTTGTGCGTTATGCCAGACTCGGTGGGATCCATGGCGGGGTTCGAGGTTCAATTCGGTGACACGTGGTGGGGTCGTGGCCTAGTGACGCAAGGACCTGACTGGAAGAGAGTGGCCGGAGCTCTAAGAAAAGAACAAAAGGCGAGGTCTCTTTAATGGTCTTCTGGGAGGGGCAGAATGCGAGACCAGAAGCTTCGTCTGTTTACAGAAGTCATACGGAGACGGGTGACAAGCACCTCTACCACCAGTCAGACCTCACCAGTTCCCCCTTACACGTTTCCCTTACGAAACCCTGAAGATACGCGTAGGCTATCATAAGGTCAATCCGACGACCCCTCCGTCCCCCCACCGGCATTGGTCGACGGCCTCCCAACTTCCATTAATTCACAATAACTGCAAACCTAGTAATTCAGATCGAGGATGGAATTAATTGATTCCCAATCATGTGAACTTATATTTAGGTATGTCTAAAAAGTATGCTAATGAAATAAAATATTCAAACTTTTATTACAAGATCTTAGTATTTTATATTTTAATAAATCATGGAAGTCGTAAATTCCATCAAGCAATGGGGAAATATGGAGAAAAATGTAAACAATGAATTCTTCCATAAACTATTATTTGTACACAAATACACATACAAACGATTACTGTTTACAGTGAAATTCTGACTTTTTTAGAATATTCCATCTAAATAATTAAAGGGGTATTGAATATAGTTTTGTACATTCTCTTAAGCTGTCTTTTATCTTTGTATGATTTTAGGTGTATAATAATAATAATTTAGTATACCTCTGTATTTTTAATGAATGTCAATTCATTTTTTATAGGTATATAAGTATAGACATATTAGCTATTCTTTGTTATTATTTTATCTACTTAAAGTAACAATAGGAATATGATGTCTTAATCCTCTTATACTATGATTCATACCGGATTTATCGCCTTATACATTTTGTACAATATTTATTCTTAAACAAAAATATTGTGCGTAGTTCATTTACTAATATTCTTGTATATAAATATATCACTACATATCAATACTTAGCTCATATAATATCTATAGTATAATATATCTGTATAATTAAAAACATAGTTTTCAAAATTTTAATTTATCCTATTTCAATATGTAAATATAATTGTAAACATTCAAACTAGTAATTTCTTAAACATTGTATATTCTATTATTTCATATTTGTATTTAGTATTTACCTACGCATTAAATGTATATTTATTGCACATTTCTATATATTAGAATTGATTTCTGAAATTGACACAAAAGTGAAATGATAACTTTAAATTTTAATCCCACAAAGCCACTCTTTAAATATTTTTCATCCTTCGATCGAATGATTTGTTTTGAATGTTTTGTTTAACCAATTGTAAGTTGGTGAATGAAGAAATGGCTATAAATTAAATTAGCTTCCCTTAGTTTTCCTTAAGTGAATCATTAGCAGTAAAGGGCTTATATGGATACTGATTACTATAGGTGATACTAAATGTAAGTTTATAGAGCTTATAATAATTGCATATCTTTAATAACTATAATTCTCTTAAAGTTAAATAAGCTGTCGAAGAATTCAATTTTTGTTTTTATAAATATTGAATGTTTGCTTACATTTAAAACAGCTAAATCGCTTTGATTTACCATGAAAATACTTGTTTAAGTTGCATTTCAAGATTAGAAATCTTAAACTTACACATATCACTAATCAACTACATATATAAATATAATTATATGTAATAATTATATACCCGATCAATACTTAACGGCTTATTAGATGTTTATCATCGGTAAATTCAATTCCTATATTGCTTTCTCACTCAATAGATGAACTTGATTCAATCAAGTTTCTTAATCTATTTTTGTACTTACTTACTTACATTACTATTAATTAGTCAACCAACGTACCAATTACTATTTATGATGAATTTTTAATGTTAAACAGACTTAATATCGGCAAATGCGAATCATTTTCTTGGAGTGTTAAATGAAAAATACTTTTAAGTAAATACAAATTTAAGGAGAAAGTTCCTTGAAAACATGCACATGACTGGTACTGTTCAAACCTTCATACTATCATAAAAGTATCATAATATTAATCTGTTTATTTATTATATAAATATTATTTGTTCATAAATGATTTAAATAGCCTATTCAGAATAGATGAATTGGTTTCAGTTTTGGTTCTTGATTAGAGAGGAATTTTCTTTTTTAATGTATTGGAATAAACCAAAATATTCCAGATTCCACCAGTGATTCCTTAAAATATATCATATACCGATCGATGCTCACCAAATATACAGCCATATATGCATAAGTAGTGACCCACCAATTATTAGAGTCTATATGTATAAGTAGTGACCCACCAATTATTAGAGTCTAATGCATATATACCACATTGCACGTACTTATATTGTACTTATACATACGTAACATAAATTCTATGAAATAATCATAAACATAATGTACATTCATACTTTATTAATAAATGCCCATCTGGAAGCATTGGTATTTCCTACTACCTATACCCAAGTCCCTCACAACTCTTCTTTTTTCTTATCGTCCTACAGAAATGTGTGCACCAAATGCTCAATGCATGTCCTTAAAAAATGTTGTCATTCATATCATACATATAATACAATTTGTACGTTAAAATAAAGGTATAAATTGTAGATAAGTACAGAAGAATTAAAAGCAAGCATATAGAAAGAACTGGTTGAGCCAGCAATTGAAAATTTATTTATTTGAAGAAGTTTTAATCATCAAATAGTGAAAATAAATGTTTCAGTGATTAAGCAAAAATTTCATAAGAGAGATAAAAATGAAAAAATTGTTGTGAAATAATTTCATAAAAAGTTATCAAAAGGGCATAATACTCCGCAGACATCTCGGTTAGTTGCACTGTACAACTTTGTACACTCGAAATTGATTATATTGGTATTAATATGTAATATATCCTGATGATGAGTGGAAGTTCAAACATTTGGAAAAGGAGAAGACGTAAAGGAACGAAGAATGAAGATAAAGTCATTACATTGAATGAGATTTAAGAAGCGATTTCCTCTCTACGACCCGCCCCAGAAATCTTCCAATCGTGAAAGTAGGTGTGCCGAGGGAGACGGAGAGCGAATAAAATCTATTCGGATCTGCCTCTCATAGGGGTGACGAAAGATGAGAGGGAATCTCTGAGAGCTGCAATCCATTGCAATTAAACCCTCGAGAGACCAGCAATGAGACTTTCATTTACTTGGCCTACTGACATGTTCAACAGATACTTGGGTTTTAAATGACGACAAATTTTAAAATCGTGGCATCACACACTCCACACATTTCCATTGCCTATTTCCAGGAGAGTAGGTCGAGAAAGCCGAGGTTTGAGAACACGAGGAAGATTATAAATGATAGCAATGTGAATCTCCAAGAGTGCCATGTGAGCCGACTGCGTGTAGCAAAGTGTCAATTAGACATAGGGGATAATGGATCTGGGATCCCGAGGCACATGTATTTGAGAGTCCTATTCGTGTTCCAGAGAATGATGACACGACGAGCGATAAGAGGAGAGATAAGAGTTGTAGTATATAAATCCCCCGGTTGTTGATTCCTAAGCCAAGGCCTATTTATACAAATGGGTTTCAGAAGGGTCAAGGTTCCTTGCTCAACTTGGCTCAAGGGCGCCTGGACGAGTGGTGGAGTAGGAGGAGGAGGCCGACAGGACTCCTCGTTCAACTTAAGCATCGCAACTCTCCCCAAGCTCCGCATTCCACCACTGACTTCTTCCAGAACCATTTGCTCTTCGAGACACTCTGTGACCGCGCCATGGCAGGTGAGACTCCCGAAATGACACTCTCATGGCCCAAAGTCCTGACACTTCTTCTTCCTTCCAGATCTCACTACTGGGAAAATGCTCAATGAGGGGAAGACCAAGGTGATCTATGAGCTGCCAAAACATCCAGGCCACGTTCTCGTCCAGTCCAAGGACAGGATCACTGCCGGAGATGGGGAAAGGGCTCACGACCTCGTCGGGAAGGCAGCCATTGCCACGGCCACGACCTGCAAGGTCTTCGAGCTTCTCAATGCCTGCGGGGTCAAAACGCACTTCGTGAAGCGGGGAGCCAACGACACGGCGTTCGTGGCCAAGAACTGTGAGATGATCCCCATTGAATGGGTCACCCGGCGAGTCGCCACGGGATCTTTCCTCAAGAGGAACGTCGGAGTCAAGGAAGGTTTCAAGTTCAACCCTCCAAAGCTCGAGACTTTCTTCAAGGTAATCCCTTTCACTCACTTATTTAATCTTTTTCACTTGTACACATAAATAGTATCAGTGTATTTACTCATAGCACGTTTTGTTCAGGAGTCTCTTATGTAATGCTAGAAACTCCTTTTGAGAAACTCGACTCAACAAGAACTTATTTACTTTAGGATGATGCGAATCACGATCCTCAGTGGTCGGAGGAAGTTCTTGTTTCGTCTGAGCTCAAGTGTGGGGGTATCACCATTGGGAGAGACGAAGTTGACATCATGAACAAGATGACGGTTCTCGTCTTTGAAATTTTGGAACGGGCATGGGCCTCCATCGACTGCGCTCTCATTGACATGAAAATCGAGTTCGGAGTCCACGAAGGAGAAATCCTGGTTGCGGATGTGATTGACTCCGACTCTTGGCGCCTTTGGCCATCTGGAGACAAGCGATTGATGAAGGACAAGCAGGTTTACCGCGACCTCAAGAATGTCACCCAAGAGGCCTTGGATTTGGTCAAATCAAACTTCAAATGGATTTCCGAGAGGCTCAGTCTCCTCATGCCACCAGTGAAGGGGCTCGTAAGTTGTCTATAATTTTATTTAAATGATCTTCCCCATCCGCATCCCAGCACTTGTGCTTGCATTCTAGTAATAATTGAGAGCTGGTTTAAATTCCTCAATACAATTGAATAATAAATTCCAAGGTCGTGATTCTGATGGGCTCGCCTTCAGACGAGGAACACTGCAAGAAGATCGCCAAGACTTGCCGCGACTTTGGCATTCCAACTCAACTTCGTTGCACGTCAGCTCATAAGGGAACCGATGAAACTCTCTCTGTTCTCGCCCAATATGAAGGGTCTGGACTTCCAGTCGTGTTTGTTGCCGTGGCCGGACGCTCCAACGGTCTTGGTCCCGTTCTTTCTGGAAACACTCCATTCCCCGTCATCAACTGTCCGCCAGTGAAGAGCGACACTGCGGCGAGAGAGCTTTGGTCGTCAATTGACGTTCCATCAGGTCTTGGATGCACCACGGTTATGTACCCAGAGGCTGCTGGATTCGCTGCTGCTCAGATCTTCGCCATGAACAATCACGTCATATGGTCCAAGTTGAGAGTTAAGCAATTCAACAACTACGCCACTCTCAAGGCCGCCGATAAGAAGATCAAGGAATTCTAAATGTCCTCAGGCCTGAATCTCTAAATTTCAATTGACTTCTTCATTTCAGCTCAAAAATAAAGAAGTCTTCATTAGTTGACGTATTTTTATTAGCATATAAAATAATGGATTGATAATGGTGAAGAGCACGTGGCATGAACAGCGTACTTTAATGCATTTCAAATTAAACAGGCATTCGACCATTTCCGATTCTAACGCAAAAAAGCATTGTTTGCAAGTTCAATTCGTGCTTAATGATTAAAAGTGAAAATAAAACATGAACTTAATATTAATAATTTTATTGTGCTTTATATTTAAATTACTCGAAATATTGCTGAATTAATCAATTTACCTTTCAAACTTTTTTCTATCACATTTTATAATAGTTATATGTACATTTTTGGCCGTTCATCTTCAATACTTAACAACTTTACAATTAAGCACAGGGCTAATTGTCGACTTTTCATTATAATTCACAAGTAAATAGATATGTTTATATAATGAAATTGACTACAAATGCGATTGAAACAAAAAAATCAAATATTTGGTAACCGGCTTTGATAGTTTCAATTACAAAAATTATAATCAAGTAAGCACTTACCTAAGTACTATTAACTTATAATCGAAAATAAATTTAACATTATTATAAATATATAAAAATCATTTTCTATCAAATATACCTTATTTTAAACAAAGGAATTGAAAGAATGGCTAAATATTCTCTTATGCACTCACAGCATAATTTCATAATATATTCACTAAATATCTGTATTATATTTATTAATGAATTATGACGCTTAACTCAAAATATGTTAGGAAATTCAAAAAACGAATTTGAATATTTTCGGAAAACATGACAAAATTAGCTAAAATAATTTCAAGTTAAACATGCATACTTAATGTTAACTTACGCACATAAAGACGCTTACATACCTATCATTTATGTAGGCAGTTGGTATGTTGGTATTTAATACGTGTAGGTATATGTAAATGGATAAAGTCTATGATCTATAAATCAAACATGATTTGTTCAAGCAAAGCATCATTTGCAACTAATTACTAATTTTAAAGGTGATATCCAAATATAAAAACAAAAATACATACTACCTATTTTTATGTAAATATAATATGCAAAAGAATTTTCTATCCTACTTTGTTAAAACTCATACAGTCATATGTAAAGTTATATTAGAACATCCATATTAAATCGCTATCCAACATTATATACAGAGAATCAAATAAAGATCTAAACTGAATAATTCCTAACTAATTAACAAGACAGTTAGAACTAAAACTGTTGAACATAATTTGCATTATAAATTCAAGGGACCCTCCGTTCTCTTCGTAAACTTCTCTTCGTAACATTTTACATATGACCCAATCTCTTCGTACACCTATCTCTTATTATACCATTTACATCTTATACCT